>JADFUC010000355.1:0-28809 GCA_019722365.1 Lithospermum erythrorhizon | reverse complement strand
GATCAATGACATACCTTGGAATGTAGATGCAATAAATATCTCGAGATCATCCAATGGTTTTCTAATTAAGTTATAAAGAGATTAAACCAATTATTTAAAAACTTATATGGTACAAGAGGACAATATAACATATTAGTCTTCATAGCATCATCACCTTCGATTGAGATAAAATTTAATTATCTCTCAATCATATTACATGCATGCATTTGTTAACTTGAACCTAAGTTCAGGTAACGTGTCCATGATTAATCCAAGTTTTGAAATAATTACGGTATTCATTAATTATCTTTTATTAGCGCATAACCATCTTCTTCAATGGCGAAGTATGAAAACGATTAGCATTTATAACACTATATTACCACAAATTTATGAATTTCTCCTCAACTTGTTTTTATTTCACATAATAAAGTTATGTTTTAATTTGCCCAATTATCAATGAATAAATAGGTGAATCGAAAGTGCCAATCATACAGGGAAACATGCAGTTACAGATAGTGTAGTTCAAAACAATCAAACATATTACAAATAAATTGTAAATATTATACCCGTACTTCCAACTTTCACAAAATATACAAGTGTATCCATCCATGTTGGAATTCAAACGCAACATCAGATAAGTTATCGGAATCCCAAATATAATGGTATATTAACTAATAAATTGTGTACCACGACACAACTCTTCGGGTCACTAACACTCCTAACATGCTACTAGATAACGACACCGAACCCACAACGTTACTAGAAATTACTTCAACATGATCCATTATCATACCTATCAAGACACCAAGACACCTCGCCATCACAAGATGCCCAAAAGAGTCGATAAGTTGCAATAACCTTAAAATTGGCTCGACACTTCGCTACTTAATGGCGATTAATATTATTTGGATATTATTTAACATGTTATATAGCACATACTCAAGTAATATGTACACTAAAATAAAACAAATAACAGGACATTTAAGAGATATATGATATGACCCTAAAATAAAATAGACTCATTACAACACTTTACAAAGTGTAATACTAACATAAGGTCTCTATTTCAAAGATTTTGCAAAATGCGCTTGTATAGCATTTTGCAAAATGCGCTTTTGTATTCTTCAACTTCTAGAAACTTCCAAGTTCGCTAAATGTCGTTTTCATGGCCATCTTCAATGCCTCCATAACAATACATTTATTTACTAACCCAACTAAGACAACACGCAGGGTTATGGGTAAAATAAAATAAATAAATACGAGTCACCGGTAGTTTGCTAAACGACAAACTGCTCAATCGCATTTAAATAAAAATATAAAACTAGGCCATATCAATATATCCTCTCCATTCTCATTATAACATATATATGCAAGAAATAAATCAAGCATAAATACGGATTCAATAAATATATTAAATGGTATGGAATAAATGACTCATAAAGTCAAATTACATTATTAATGCAATAAATATGCAATTAATACATAATAAATATGTACTTAATATGCAATAAGTATGTAATAAATACTAATTATGAGGTTGAGATAATTACTCTCAATCAAATTCAAATTTAAATATATTATTGAAAAATCATATAAATAGTTTCCCCTCTATAGTTTGATTTGTAATCAAATTAAATCACATAAAATATACAACAAATGTGATGGAATAAAGTTCAAATTTGAATCTCATAATTAAATCTATGCAAAATTAAGGACCTACCCCTGTGTCGGCCGCCCGAGGCGCAACATTATAACTGTGAACACTGTGAGTTACCAAACCACGGATCTACTCATTTTAAAAACTACTAGTTTCATCCAAAAATTTGATTTCCAATAATATTATCAAAATAACCACAGCTAAGTTTTACAATCCATCGTGTGATATCTAACCAACCAACTCTATATATATATACAACACATCCCAAATAAAGAGCAATGCCGGCAAGGCTACAAAAAGAGAGTAAAGACTGCACTTAATACAAAATGACAATCACGACAAGGCCAAAGTTTGAAAAGAAAATACAACAATCAAAAAACAGCTTGACAACACATCAAAATGAGACTGCGAGGATCCTCACCACCCGATGCTCACTCTAGCCACTCGGGGATCAAACTCTCCAAATGTACCTCCGGCTCAACTAGCCGTCTGTCACCGGGCATTAAATTTAAATGCCTCTATAGCGAAAAAGGTTTGTAAGCCGCAGCTTGAACACTCTAACACAGGGGTGAACTTACCATACTGAAATCCAGACGCATACATTATAATAGCCCAACATGAATAAATTACATATATATATATATATCCTGTGGACTACCTAATAAAGCCATACAATAAGATTCCAAAGCAGCGGCCCTGCATACCATGTCAAGATATAATAGCGTCTCACAGGCACACAAACACCCAGAATGAATCATGTGAGACTCAAATAACAAACTATAACTCTACTATCACCTTCTATATCTCATATATCTCCACAATATACCACCTCTAATACGCATATACTCAATCCTTCCACCCGCAGGAAACGGATCAAACGCTAATAACCACCGTGACTTATACCGTAGAAAGTATAGCGCCAACATCAACAATGCCCATAGCAAAGTGACTATAGATCTCACACCGCACTTATACCAAGCCTTAAGGCCAACACCAACTATATACATAGCAAAGTGATAATAGATCTCCTACTACACATATACTCAAGAGGCGTCAACACAACCAAATCGACCTCCCCCTGCTAATTCCAATCTTATTATTTTAACATTTCATATCAAATTATAAGTCATTATATTTAACCCTCAAGTCCATAATTAACAACCTATACTCCAAAATATCAATTATAACTCAACTTACAAATCGTACTTTTTTCTCAACCTAACTCTCTTTAATAAATTTTAAATCAAAGATTTTTTAACATCACAACAACTATAATAAGGTCCCAATTAAACTCCCCTACACATTTAAAGTCTTATAAAAAATATCAACAACCCAAAAAGTCAACCGAAACCTAGAAAAGTCAACTCCAACCATAAGATCCCCTCAAACAACCTCTAAATCATGAATGATCAATTTATATGTGACCATGTAACCCATAACAAACTAAGATTCATCATTAAATTCAATTCAAAGAAAAGTCAACTAAAAGTCAACTATACAAACCCAAGAAATATCCCAAAAGATTTGAACTTTCATACCTTTTAATTCAAAAAAAGATTTATTTAGGAAGAGGACTAACCAACGATCTTTGAGTTTCGAGCAACAACTGTTAATTGGAAGAAAATTTCAAGGGGGAGGGGAAGGGGAAAATCTCGGCCAAGAAGAAGAAGAAAGATGAGATTTACTCTGTGTGGATGCATGTGTTGGATAGGATTTAAGATATTTAAGAGAAGCTTCGAGTCCCGCTTCGCTTTCAAGTTAATTTCTCCACTTTCCGTACTTAAATCTCAATGAAACCAATTCCAAATGTAAAATTTCCCATGACATAAACTACTACTCATATAATACTAGTCTCGGCACATCGATCTTATTCCTAAAATTATTTATACTATCACCGGGTCCCACCACCGACCGGGGGTAATTTTAATTTTTTTTTTTTTAACGTAGCGGGTTATAATCTACCTGATTCTTAATATAATTTCGAATTCTCGAAATTTTTAACAAACCCAACAACCAAGAAAGAATATATATCAGAATACTCCAAATCACATCATATAAAATAAAAGCAATACTAACTCCACTCGCCAACCGTGGAACTGATCCGACCCCACTGTGATCCCCACTGACAAGCAACTCGAGTCTCTATATCGCCGCCGCAATTCTAAGATTCGATCCACAAGACCGGCCGAACTTCATATGGGCGAAAATCTCCCGCCGCTACCGACATCAAAATCAACCTCTGCCTGGTCCATCTCTCTCGGGTCCTTTGATTTAATTCTATCTACTCAGCCGCATCACTACTAAGACGGTTTTCCCCTCAAGTAGTACCTGCTACAGTCAAGTCATAATCACCGGTTTAACCCCATCCACCTCCCTCGCCTCAAATTCAAATCTTCGCCGGAAGATATTTCAAACTTCTATGATCAAGTAGTAACCGCATTTAACCCATACGTATAGTGTATCTCCACAATTTCAACGCAAAGACTATCGCCACTAGCTCAAGGTCATGGGTCGGATAGTTCTCTCGTGATTCCTCAACCTGCCGGGAAGATAGGCAATCACCTTCCCATTCTACATCGTAACACACCCTAACTCCCTCACGAAGCATCGCTATAAAATCACGTAGCCCTTTAACCAAACCAGACGCCAACACCGAGCCGTAGTCAACTTCCCCTTTAATACCTCGAAACCATTCTCTACAATCATCATCCCAAATGAATTCGAACTCCTTTTTTCTCGGGTCAACTCGGTCAATGGCGCGATCAAAGAAAAGTCCTTGATGAATCTCCCCAGAATAACCAGCTAACCTCTAAGAAACTCCTAACCTCAAATACATCTGAGGACGCCTCCCAATTGTTCACAAATTTCTCCACCTTTTGTGGATCAACACAAATACCTCGCTAGAAATAATACTTCTACTCAGAATCGTGACCTCGCCACCAACTCCTTCACATTTAGAAAACTTGGCATACAAATCAGGCCGTCTCTCAAGGTCCTCAACACACCGCAAATGCCTCCTCATGTCTCCTTCCCTCTGGAATATATCGTAATATCATCAATGAATACCACCCACAAACTCATCCAAATACTCCCGAAACACCCAGCCTATCAAATCCATAGCGTCACGCGCATTCGCCAATCCAAAATGGCATCACTATAAACTCAATGTCCATAATTCAGGATCGAGCCGATTTCGAATATCCTACCTTTGATCCTCAATCATTGAGCAACTGCATCAGAATCAATCTCGAGAACACTTTGGCATCCTTCACTGGATCAAACAAATCACACCCCTGGGCAAATGGGTATCAATTTAACGGTCACTTTATTCAACCTCTATAGTCAATGCACAAACCTCTATCGAACCATCCTTTCTTTTTTCAATAAACAAACTGTGTACCCCACGGAGATACACTCGATCTGATGAATCCTTTCTCCAACAACTCTTGTAACTGAGTCCTCAATTCTTGCAACTCGGCTGGGGCCATCCGGCACGGCGGAAGAGAAATTGGCGCCAGACCCGAATAACCTCACAGCAAATTCGATCTCCCTCTCGTGGTAAATCCCTCGTAAGTCCTCGTGAAAGACATCCTTGAACTCTCTAACAACCCGCATCCTTTAATCCGTCTCTTCTCTGCTTCAAATCAATCACATACCCCAAGAACCCAAATACACCCTTTCAATCAATCTCTAGCCTCAAGTTTTGAGCCAAAACTAAGGCAAAATCTTTCTCTGCCTCCCACAAACTGGATATCTCGATCTCCCCAACCCATAAAAGTAATTCCTTCCTCGATGGCAATCAATAACGGTACATGTTTCCCCAACCAATCCATACCCAAGATAAGCAATAAAATCAGAAGCTCAAAATGGACGTGAATCGGTCAAAACAACAAATCACATACAATCAAAGGACGCCTCTAAATACAAGTCGAACCACAACCGACCTCCCTACTGTGTCATAATCTCAAGGAATGTGAAAAGGCACACAACATACGTATAATGCGTAAATAAAACTCGAGAAACAAAAAGAACGCTAGAGCCCCAAAATCTCCCCCAAATACCCTAGCCTCAATATCACACAAGAATAATGTACCCGCTACCAATTCGGGGTATCAAGGCCTCCCCACGAAAGCAACGGCACGAATCCGGCTTCCGACCGCTCCGCCTCGGCCGACGCCCACTCAAGACTCCCCGAGGTCCTCCACCAGATCTCGGCCTCCACTTCGCCCGACCGACCACCACGACCTCTGAGCAACCGCCTCGCATCGAATCGCGCCGGTGTAATTAGCACTCTTCTATGGATAAATGGAGGCACCCCGCGAGCCTAATCCGCCACAACGGTAATAGCCGACACCTCCTCGAACCCCGAAACCACTCGAAACCCGCTGATCTCGCAGGCGCCCCACCGTGCGTATGAGCGGAATAGCTCGCGATCGCCGAGTACTGGCACTCGCCTGTGACGACTGGCGGTCCGCCCTCCCTTCAACTCGGGAGCTAGTAGCCTACCGGAACCGGAAGTCTCGTGGCCGACTCCTCCGATCCACTCGCTCGCTCCTCAAGTAACTCCATTTCCATCTTCATGGTCGCATTCTCACAATACGGAAACTGGTAAAACCATCATGATATCTCGTGACGATCTCCCACGCCAACCCATCCCCCGAACCTAGTGATCCTCGCCTCTACCGGATAAACATCGTGAAAGTAGTCGCACATATCACCGAACCTGCCTCGTGACTTCCACCGACCTCGAACCTCGCTGGCCAAATAAATCGCCTCTCCAAGGCCGCCGAAGGTCTCCCCAAGCAATAATTCTCCGAAAGAGCTCAAATAAACGCCTCCCAGAAAAGTGAATCTCCCCTCAGCCAAAGACGCACCTGCCCCTCCCACCCACCATGGGCCTCCTCTGGGGCCTACCCCGGCACCTCTCACTCTACCTCTACCATGAACTCAAGTGCATCCTCAACAAATTTCCACGAACAAAGAAAAGGACTCGATTTTTACAAAAGACACCCACCACAACGACTCAAAGAAAACAAGTCGAACACACAACCACACGTATAACCCAAGTAATTCAAACCTAAGCTCGATAATTAAAATTGTAACGACTCCGCCTAAGTCGGGCCTCCCAGTAATCATTATAATCCAGAATAATTGCAGTCACCAAACCGATGGACGACTCGCTTAAAAAAAACTACTAGTTTCATCCAAAAATTTGATTTCCAATAATATTCTCAAAATAACCACAGCTTAAAGTTTTACAATCCATCAGTGATATCTAACCAACCAACTCCATATATATACAAATATATCACAAATAAAACAAAGAATGCCGCAAGGCTAAGCAAAAGAAAAGACTGCATCAATACAAATGACAACCGACAAGGCAAGTTTGAAAAGAAAATAACAATCAAAAACAGCTTGACGACACATCAAATGAGATCATGAGGATCCTCACCACCCGACGCTCACCTAGCCACTGTGATCAAACTCTCCAACAGCCTCGTCCACCATTCTGTCACCGGGCACAAATGAAACGCCCATAGCTTAAAAAGTTGCCTGTAGTTCGCAAAGCTTAAAGTGGAACACTCTAACATGTAAAGTAACTTACCATTAATGGAACGAGATGCACAATATTATAATAGCCCAACATGAATAAATTATATATATATATATCCGTGACTACCTAATAAAGTCATACAATAAGATTCCAAAGCAGTCTCTGCATACCATGTCAAGATATAATGTGGGCGTCTCACAAGGCACACAAACACCTTAATGAAATCATGTAGACTCAACAACAACTATAACTCTAGTCATCACCTTCATATCTCATATCTCCAATAATATACCACCCTAAATGCCAAGATATACTCAATCCGCCTACCCCGCAGGAATGTGATCAAACGCTAATAACCACCGCACTTATACCGTAGAGTATAAGGCCAACATCAACAATGCTCATAGCAGCTTAATAATAGATCTCACACCGCACTTATACCAAAGATAAAGTTCTCAACATCAACTACGCATTACGTAAAAGGATAATAGATCTTCCATCGCACATATACCGAAGTATAAGGCCAACGTCAACAATGCACACAGCAAGTGACAACACCGCACTTATACCGAAGTATAAGGCCAACGTCAACAATGCACACAGCAAGTGACAACACCGCACTTATACCGAAGTATAAGGCCAACGTCAACAATGCACACAGCAAGTGACAATAGATCAACCACTGCACATATACCGAAGTATAAGGCCAATCGCGCTACATATCTTGCAAAAGGAACCCAGAGTCACCTAACCCCTTAATCATCCCAACATGTGGTCAACTCTCGACACTAAGTCACCTCAAAGTCATACATATCTCTAACCAATTCTCTCAATAACTAGCTACTCACCCCAAACAATATCCAAGCACACAACTAAAACATCTCAATCATAAATCAACTGAATCACATTACCATTGTGAAGAAAGGCGCCGGCCAAGACCAGAATACACAAGGCCGACAAGGCCACATAACATAACAAAGGTTTGGCTGCCACAAAATAAGAAATATAAGTTCGAGTTCAAGCCATTTAACTCCGTAAATCTTCCACGCCGCGTAATAGAATCACATTGTCAAATCATGGCGCACAATAAATAAAACCACACATAATCGTATAAACCATTACATGTATACCATTCTCACATAATCATACTACAACGACATGTGCACACAATTTAAAGTAAGTACGTAAAGTAACACCCAGATAAGTACTCACCTCTCGCTACCAATTACAAAAAAACCTTCGCGAACACAATCACCGTGAATCGCCTTTACCACGATCAACGCTAACAAAAACAATTCCAGAAAGTATAATCAAGACCCAGCCAATATTTGCATTCTAGAAGACACGCTACCAACTCTTAGTGGAACTATTTCAAAATCTAAGTCTAAAATGACGGATAAACAATCCAGCTTATAACTCGCTTGACATAAATCAATTCCGATCTCCCCGCTAGAATTTCCAATTCTATTATTTTAACGCTTTCATATCAAATTATAAGTCATTATATTTAACCTCAAATCCATAATTAACAACCTATACTCCAAAATATCACTATAACTCAACTTACAAATCGCACTTTTTCAACCTAACTCCCTTTAATAAATTTTAAATCACCAATTTAACATCACAATAACTAAAATAAGGTCCCAATTAAACTCCCTACACATTTAAAGTCTTATAAAAATATCAACCCAAAAAGTCAACCGAAAACCTAGAAAAAGTTAACCCAACCATAACATCCTCAAACAACCTCTAAATCATGAATTCATCACTTATACGTCATAGAACCCATAATAAACTAAAATTCATCATTAAATTCAATTCTAGCAAAAGTCAACTATGTCAAACCCAAGAAATATCCCAAAAGATTTGAACTTTCATACCTTAATTCAAAGAAGATGATGGCGGGAAGATATTCAACCAACGAATCTTGAGCTGAAGAACAACTCATGGTAAAACTAAGAAAAATCTCAAGGGAAGGAAAATCTCAAGCTACAAAGAAGAAGAAAGGATGAGATTTGGTTTGCATGATTTAATTTGTTGATGGGGATTTAGAAGATATTTAAGAAAAAGCTCGAGTCCCGCTTCTGCTTTCTGCTAATTTCTCCACTTTCTCCGTGAAGTTAAATCTCAAATGCAAACCGATTCCAAAATGTAAATTTCCTATGACATAAACTACTACCATAATACTAGTCTCTGCATATCCATCTTATTCCTCAAATTGTTTATACTATCACCCAAGTCCCACCACCGGAAGTTAAAAAATTTTAAATTTTTTTTTTTAACGTATGCTTATTACAAAAATATATAATCAAAATTAATTGATACATATATATATAAAATGTGTCCAATAATTATCACAATAATTATTTCATGCATATATAATAATATAAATACTTGCAAGTAATTATATTCATTATATATTTAATAACTA
Source organism: Lithospermum erythrorhizon (assembly GCA_019722365.1). Lineage (NCBI taxonomy): Eukaryota > Viridiplantae > Streptophyta > Magnoliopsida > Boraginales > Boraginaceae > Lithospermum > Lithospermum erythrorhizon. Next base: position 19,182 of record JADFUC010000355.1, on the reverse strand, counting down.
GATAATTGTTATTATGTTTATCCTTTTAATAAATTAATAACTAAAAGGTTAACAATTAAGCGGATAATTTCTGAATTAAATAAAATCATTTTAAATTTGGTAATTACAATTACCATAATTCTAATATATGATATTTTTTCATAAAACCCAAAACGAATTCTACTTCATAATTTAAAAACACCTAAAATTGTGATTTAAAACTGGATTGGTTTTTTCAAAAAACCCTAGCCAATAATAAGATGACGCATTTATCGATAACCAATCCGCCTCCACCTATGATACGTGCCGCCTCCACCTACAGGGGGAGGACATACCTTTCCAGGCCGAATCCACCTCTATTTGTTATTGACACGCCAAGTAAATATCTCCGCATGTTTCGTCGGATTTTATGGTAATTTTTCAATTTTACAATTTAATTCAACTTTTCAAAAAAACGTTTCGAAGGTTTTAAACTATTTCAAAAATCGGATTTTGACAAAGAAACCTTTTCAATATTCTTTAAATTATCTACTTGAATTTCAAAAATATATTACGTAGAATTAATTATGTAATTTTTAATTATTAAAATATTATAATTTCAAAAATTCATAAAACATACTTAGAAAATTCAAACAATCCCAAATTTCTCTCACAGAGCCTAACATAAACTTTCTGGGAAAATTATTTGATTAAAAAATGGATAAGTTTAAGCCATCCGATTATAATTGACATTTAATTAACCAATTAAAATATTATAAACCGTTAAAAAAAATAGCCAACAATTATACTAAATATCAAAACACCAAAATATACAATTTTGATGTACTTGAATATATGAACACATTCATAAAATATACATGGCATAAAATTTCATATATCATCATATATACATTCAAATTAATAAATATATATATACATGAAAATTTAATTAAACATATATTCAATTAAATATATTTAGTCATAGAAAACAACCTATATACATGAAAATTTGGTTTTTTCTTGGGTATGCAATATATGGTTAGACCAAAATAAATGTAGGAGTACATCAAACATGGTCCAACATTACATTCAATACTACACCCACTCAAACCAAAGAACAGGGACAAAACCTTCAAATCTCCTTAAGTTACGTTTATTTATAAATCATGATTGTCTAATTACATAATAAATGATATTGTCAAAACAAACTAATTACATTAACTAAGAATAAGGTACATTATACAAAATAATAAACGTACAAAATATCTAAAGGCCCACGGTACACATTTCAAATGATATCGTCAGCTCAAGTAAGGCGCATCGTAAAAGGGTTCGATCCTCGGCAGCAACAAAGAATTGTTGTTAATCCGTATCGTGGCCTCTGTCATGCAAGCACTGCCATGTTTGGCCACAGATGGGCTACATGATCCGCCCTGAGCATTATCTCTGAGCAACCTCCCCACACGCGATGGACAATACATTAAGACGCATTGAAATGTATCAACTTAAAATATCTAAACTAATAAGCCAATAAACAAAGCCTTGATGGGAGAAATTGACCCTCTTGCTTTTGTTCTTGTTCATTTAATGTAAAGGTTAGAAAATTATCATTGATCCTATCAACTCATTAAGGTCACGTTCACCTCTAGTTACAATTGTCCATATTTTAGCAGCCTCCTCCTGATGACTGTCTATTTAAAAAACAATCAATAGAGATACATTACCTACCAACCTTATGATGAATTATATAGTAGGCCATTGATATAATGGAGGAATCTAATCTTCTCTATAAATCTAATCAGAGGGTCCCCTCCTAAACTATTGTTTATCATATTTCTTGGGAGACAGTGTCTTTGTGGTTCCACCATTGCTTTAAATATAAGGAATATATTATAATCATGATTTTTGGGCCTAAACTATCAAAGGTAATTTTTATATACCTTGCAACTATTTCTTTTTATTATCTGATGTATCCTCATCTACAGGCCCTATACTATTTGCTTGCCTGCATGCACTTAAATCCCTGTACCTAACGCTCAACTAAAATATACAAGAAATGACTATATTACCCCTAAAACATGCTTAAACGATTATATTGGGAAATGAACGACATTTTTGTCCCTACTACCAACAAAGTATAATGACTAAAATAAACCTCACCTATTTCATCTTTTAACACACCCCACCTCACCCCTACCCCCCACCCCATAACCCCCATCCCCCCAATTCCCTCATACGCACCACCATCCCACCCCTAGCCCCCGACCTCCGCCAGACCTCTATTGTAAAGTGGGACACAATAAACATACAAAAGATACAAATAAACAGCCAAAGATGTAAAAGCAATACCACTGAAGCTATCGTTCTCACTCTGCTCCAAGTCAAAGAATCTTACCTATTGAATTCTCCTTTAATTATGGGTCGATCCATCGACTTACATTCTCCATTTTCTTGAGAGATATTTTTTAAGCTTCCTTTTTCATACAATTTGGCAATGGCGTATCTTGCTACCACTCCACCAAGCGAATTATCTATAATAGATATCTTCTATAGATTTGGATGGGCTTGAACAATAGATAAAAGCTGCAGAAAATATCAAAAAGTCAATTTGCATTTGAGTTTGCAGAGACAAATCACTTACAACTAAGGAGGAGCGTTTATTTTAATGAAGAAATCGATAAAAACTAATTCTATTAGCCAATCTCGTTCTATTACAACACCATCAAATGTCAACATATTTGAATTCGCATCACTACCTGCAATCTTTCAATTGATTAGAGATGCATGCTCACATTATTTGACTGTTTATTGTCTCTGTTTATTGTATCTTTGGACCAACGAGGTGATGCAGTGAGGTCGGGGCTGGGACTCGATGGTAGCGATTGGGGGCCCGGGGGCAGGGGTCATGAGGCGGGCAGGGGTGTACAAAAGCACGAAAAGCATGAGATTTATTTTAATTCTACTTTAACCCCCATACTTTAAGAAGATTGTGGCATAAAATAATCATTGCAACATAAATCATTTTACTTTATATTTGGTGTTAATATACTATATTTAGTTGAAAGATTAGGCCCAAGATATTGCGCTAGATAACAAAAATAATATGCTATTCCGCCAAGCACGGGGATTTATACCGTCCAAACAAGAATACCAAGAATCACATAAAATTTACGCGATAGTTCAGAGGCCAAAAATCCTATAATCAATCATGAAGAAACTACACTAAAGTGAAGCAATCAATTATTCAGAAAATATAGTACTGTAAACGTAATAAACTTTGAAGAAAATATACTAAAGCAGAAGCAACCAATCATGCATTTTTGAAAGAAAATTTTATCTGAATACAGTAAATATTTTTTGGAACAAAGGATTTTTTCTACCTGCAATTGTTCAACACTATTAAGAAGTTTCATAGCCACAAAACATTCTTGAACAAACATCATGGTATACAATTATGCATCATAGAACATTACATATTTTACATTCGCTCTCACCTTCACCATGTTTTCCTAGTTAGAACATAGAAACAGAAAACATAATAGAAACAACACATCTAATCAACACATGAACCACGATCCATGTAAAGCAGCTTTATTGAATAAACTCATTCAGCCTACAAGCACGGTAGATAACATCACTGAAACACCTTAGTGGAGCGTGTTTGCAACATTGCACTGCTTCCTGATTTCACCCTTAGTGCCAGTAAGAGGGTTGTTTTCAGTAAGGATGGTAATGGCTCTGGCATATTCCTGGAAGAAATAATCTTGGCTCTTGGCCATTTTCTTCACAAATGGCTTAGTCCTCTTGTCTGTGGCTAATTGGTGGTCTACTAACATCAAGCCCTTGTTATCCAAGATGTTCCTGTAGTAGTTGTTATCGAGCTTCATTGGCGTGCCTCGGTCATTCCTCACGTACTGCACCGCCTTGGGATCGGGAAGTGGATCGGGACACTTCTTGAGCATGTGCTCAACATGACCAGGGTTCAACTCAGGATCAACTTCTGGGTAGAGACGATGAACTAGTTTCACACAATGGGTTCTACCAACACTGTGAGAACCTGAATAATAACACCATTTTGGCATTTCAGTACCCATGCCTAAATAGATTCTTACACTTAAGGGAGGGAAAATAGATTGAATTTTTTTAGCTGTATCTCTCATTTTTTAGTTCAGTGTTTGGAGTTAAAATAATGTAGTCATTTCAAATTCAGAAGTCACATGTCTGTAAAAAATTAAGAGACACCCTTCCACTGATCTTAGGTGCTCAATATGGATTCAAACTCAGAAAATGAATTCTTGAAATTGTTCTGATCACAGGAAGACTGTTTTTATGTCAGTGAGAGTGTCTCAGATATAGATTCTGCGACCATAAAAATTATAAATTGAATTTCTTGGTCGATAAGATCAAGAATAATAGCTGGATCTTAGATTGTTCATTTAATCATGTATGCTAAGATAAATCACCAGCCACCATATCCATAAGGTAAGTAATCTGTAAGTCAATATGGAACATAAGTTATTGAATATGTAACGGAGAGTTTGTTCTTACTAACTTCTATATATAGAAATATATATATTTTTTTGGTTTTTAATTCTAAAGTTGATATCTTGATACGTAGCCGTCCCTCGTAGGTCCGATTATTTCTATTTTAGGTTCTCTTTAAAATGTATAAAAGTACATTTATTTGATAATTTTATTTTATATTACAAATTTAAATAATGAAATTCGAAGTCTATTTGAATATTGATATCAAAACTAAATAATATGGTAACATCCTACACAAATTAATCAGTACGAAGACATCATATCATCAATATTGAATATACTATTGGTTATTCTTTTATTTTTTTAATACAAGCTTAATATGCTTGATATTTTATAGATAATCAAGTCAAATTTTATAAATTTTATTCAACTTCAAACAAGTACAAAAATTATATGGGAATACATATATATATATATATATATATATATGAAATAACTACAAATATTAAATAGAAGCAAAAAAACTGACTAATCCAGACTTGAATGCATAATCGAGAAGACTCATACTCTTACTAATATAATATAATTTTTACCGTTGAGGAAGTTCATAATTAATTTTGGATGCAACAGGAAGGGGAAAATTATATGGTTTATATTATTTTATGTGCTTATGCACATAATAGTTCTTAATTTAGACAGTAAACGACTGAAGACATAAGGATAACAAGATACATGAAAAAAAAGATGTAATACTAGCAAAAGAACTAAATCATCGAAATTGCTTCAGAAGGGGGGAAGTAAGGATATACCAAAGAAAAAAAAAGGCCGACCAACAAAGACTCGGCAAGGAAGATACGATTTATTAATCTTAATAAAGATGACGATGCAATTAATGTTAATAAAGATGACGATGTAGTGAAGCTTTTAACTTTCATATAAAATAAAAAAATAGAGAAGGAGAAGTTTTGATTATCTGACTATGACACTTGAATTTTTAGGTAATAAAGTTTAAAATAGGTATATGATTTTCACTTTTGATAATTTCATAATTTTAAGGAAATTGTGTTCTTTAGAATTTATAAAAGTTTATTTATTAGATGATTTTGTTTCACGAATATCATTTTTTGTTTTTACTAGTAAAGTTAATACTTCTAAGAAATGACTGAACAAATTTAATTTAGTTGTAAAGTTGTCAGGATTACCTAGCAAAGCAACAACACCAGGAGTATCAATACCAACTTTGGAAAACCTCTCAAGAACTACACTCATGCTTTCATTGTGGTCAGGGAGGAATTGCTCAAGTATATCTGTCCTGATTTTTCTCCCATCCCTTCTTCCAGTTTTCAGAGGAATATGTGGGCCTCCAAGCTGTAACGCAACAACTTAATAAATTTTAATTAAATTTAGCAAAATAATATAGACCCACACTTGAACAAAAAATGACTTTTTGTTATATCAAAGTTACACTACAACTCCAGACGAGAAAACATCAAATACAAAATAAAAAATAGAAGGAAATAACTTTTACCGCTTCAATTCCATCTCTTCCAGACAATACAAGAATGTCAGCACAAGAGACAACACCTGGGCACTCTCTTTCAACAGCTTCCTTAATGGTTTCAATGTATCTGAAGTTCCTCATCCCAAAACTCCTGTCATGCTCCTTCTCTGAAAGAATCCTCCTTGTTGAGTCCAGCAACAACGAAGCATCACAAGACTGCACCAACCCAATTAATTTAAGACAAAATGAAATAATTATATCAAAGAATGTGCAGAGTTAATCAAATTTTAGTAATGACCACTGGGTTCGAAACTCGCTCATCGCTAATTATAAAAAAATAACATGCTGTGTCATATTTATACACATTAGACCTAAAAACTGGAAATTAAATATAGTATCCTTTCGGACTCGTCCATTACTCTAATAGATATGGTTACCTCAACAAAGCAGTCATGGAAGATGTTTCTTAGCCAAGAGAAAGCAGTGTTCTTGTGGCGTTTGTAGAGGAGCATAACTTGCTCTTAATGATGTCCTCCCAGCGAGGGGCATGAATCTTTCTTAGAAGTTCATGACAAGACCAGGATCTGCCTCCTCATTTTCAGCATAGACAGAGAGAGATGAGAAGAAGAGGAGAGCAGAAAAGAAGAGGAAAGTTTTGGAATCCATGATAGAGTGGAGTGAGTGACTGATGAACTTTGCTCTTGGCTTCTTCTTAAATAATGGAAAGATGACTATTTCACTGATAAAGATTCCTCCTTTTCTGGCTATATTTTTTAATTTTTAATTTGCACATTATGGTAAATTGTATTGTGCACCAAGACATGTTGCAATTAAGGTACTCTGACTTTGAGGGGTGCTGCGTGAATAGTGCGGATCTAGAATTGATTGTACAAGTATTTTACTATTCCCTCCTTTTAATTCATCTATCTTGAAAAAATTGAATATGTTTACTTATTATTTTAATATATAAAAATTGTTTATTTTTGAGTTATTTTTCTTCTTTTTTGTTATTTAATTATCAAATAAGCCAAATGATATGAATCCGATTAATTGTCGTTACATATTTTAATATCTTTTATTACTTTTTAAATTCTTCTTGAATTTTGTTGTATATTCTTTCCACAGAATGACAAGTAAATTTTATCAGGAGGGAGTATTTTCTAGAAAAATTTTTAGCAAATGAGAAATAAGAATCTTAGAGGCAGAGTTGGTGGAGTAGGTGAGAACTTTGTGGCCAGTGGTCGTGAGTTCGATTCACTTCTCGGCCAACTTCTTTTTGTCAGTGCAATCACGTAGAACTTGCTTTTTAATTAGCTGGTTCTTTTTAATTTGGCGTGGTTTTGCGGGTTATTACGTCGGCCCAGGGGTTTCTGTGGGTCCTCGTTAAAAAGAATATTAGAAACTGGCCCCATGATAGAGAATTTTTAGCTTCTGATACCAAAAAATTATATTGATAAAGTAAATAATAATTTTTACTACAACGATATTTATTTTTAATCTGAGGAAACTTGTCGCCAAATAATGACATATTATTATCACAGAGAATAGTATATTACTCCATAATACTTAATTCTCATTTTGTTCATTATTACAAAAATCAATAAAGTGAAGGAATTTTAACATGCATAACTTAAAAAACATCAAAACATGATCTCAATTTAATTACCAACTAAAATAACATCAGATGCTTACAACGATGTCAGCGGAAGACAACTGGAACTAAACTTTCACGTACAATCCAAGCATTTCATGAATAATTAATGCCGAGTAGATCGCGTTAGGAGAGGTTGAATCCTGCGAGCAGTGCTTTAGAGGCGTACTCCAGATGGATGATGATTTGGTCGGGTTTTTACGGTGCGCTTAGGAGTACGATCATGAAATCTTTTCGAGTCGAGCCGATGCGCAGTCCCAATGAGATTTCTTACAAAGCGAAGGCAGGTTTATTAAAATTTGGAAGCTTGACTTTGACTTGATCGAGTTGGTAAAATATCGAAGTTTAGTTTTCGAGAGGAAGTATTTGGGTATCGAAAGTGAGCTTCTACTTGATTTGGCGCCAAGGTTTTGCGGCTTTTTATAGTTTATTCGGATGGTTCTTTTTGGTCGAGCGCTTGTTGAGCTCGCCATTTATCGATTAAATGATTAGCGGCACCGTTATAGACTAAATAATTCTGGGACTTATTTTCTTTACAATGGAGGTAGAATCGACGTTAATCTTCTCGTTCCTCTTCTCCTCTCAATTTGAATGACTGCTTACGTCGATTTGGGCTCTACGCTCACAGCCATTTCGTATAATTAAAGGGGCCGAATTTATTGATTCTCGTTACAATCGAAATGCCGGAATTTCAATCCCGTTGAGCGGTCTACCGTCGACCCGTTTACGATGGGATTATATTTTTCAACTCCATTAACACTCGGAGATTCTGCTTTTGCGCTTTCCTAAAGAAATGCGCCATGCATTTACATAGAGAGAACTATCGAGGAAAGGTTATCTCGCTCCGCTTAAGAGCGAAAGCCTAGGGGGAGTCTTGATATCTTTCCACTACTCCCACTGCGTATCAAATGCCTTAGGCGGGTGGCCGGTGCTTTCTCTTTCCAGCCATCCTAGGCAGGGGCCATGCATGATGCCGTGGCGCCTTGATCGTTTAGATTATGCAAGGGATGGCCGGCCTCGATGCCCCAATCGCCGGGCACTTCAGGGCCTCTAGGTTGTGGTACACATGTAATCTTACATCAGCGCCGACTTCTTTTCTTGATTTTTCTGCTTCTCTTTTCTACTTCGGCATCTTTGATTTTCCACTTTTTTGTCTTCCTTCCAGGAACCGCCTCCAGCTTCCGCGTTCCACAGGGAATGGCAGCATTTATGTCCCAGCGGACCAGCGGCACTGAGGAGTTGGCGGGGGGCGTGCCCAAAGTGGGTGCTTTGGAGGCCGAGGAAGCTGGCTGGGACCTACAGGGTTAAGTCGGCAGCTACCCACACGGGATCGCTCGGGGAAGGGCCGGGGGGCGGAGGAGGCTCGAGCAAGAGGGATCTTGCCCAATGAAGCACTTGCCCATTTGCGTAGCCGTGAGAGGAAGGCGCCGTAACGCTACGCCAGCCAGCGGCCAGGAGATCTGCGTCGCATTGGTCTTTCTTTGTCACTGTCGGACTTTGTCTGAGTTATCGGGGACGGATTCTACGCCTCCGGCTATTCTTGAGGAGTATAAGCGATGGTACCGGCAGGGTACTTTCAGACAATGTTGTGCGAGACGATGTTGTGCCACCCCCGCTTCGTCGGAATCCTGCGCCCGCCAGGTTGGGGTTTTTTCTCTTTTGTAATCATGTACTTCCCCCCTTGGGGGTTTATTAATATGTTTCCACTTTCTACCTTAAATGCTTTGGCTCTTGATGTTAACACTTTTTAATATTTCTATTTTTGATATGCCGCCGTCTTACTCGCCAGTGGCGGTACGCTTTCAGAACCGCCCAGGTCGAGGAGGATCTCGACCTCTTGTAATTTTAGAAATTAAATGCACTTAAAGAGTTTGTATACGTGTTTATTAGTGCCCCGAGATCTCGCTTACATTATCGAAGGAGGATGTGTGGACATTGCGATAAGGGTGGATTTGCATGGGGCTGTCTCCGCACCACCCCAAAAACCGCTCACTTGTCAGCGAGGATTTATTTCTGATCGATCGGGAGGTAGGATGTACTCAAACATTTAAGATACATTTACGTGATTTGCCAGTCGGTCGGCTGGCTCACGGGAAACCATGCATAATTGTGCTACACATAAAACTTATTTGAACCTTTAGAATAGTTTCTGACTAAACCCTGTCTTGTATTCAAAATAACAAAGGGAAATACAAAGGGTGAGCTTACCGCGTAGTATTTCACCGGTGGTCATTCATGTCGTGGCACACGGCGTCGCTTCAAGAGTTTCCAGTTCATATGTGACCCGGTCCTGTAATCCGCGCCGGGCGAGGTAAGGCCACTCACAGAAGACTCAGCTTCCCACATTTCAGGCCAACATGGGTACTCTGAGACTAAGTCCCTCGCATGTCATCCCGAACACTTTTTGTTGTAATGGCTGGCCGCTCTTATGCCAAGTACCATTTTGTCGGCGGCGGCATCCCCTCTTTTTCTTCCAACGGAGTTCGAGGTTGAGCCATGACCACTTTCGTTAACTTGACTAAATCGCCCGTACATTTTGGGACTATCTACAAAGTGAATCTGCGGCCGGCGTGGCATCGGGATGGTACACCGGCGAAGGGGAGTCGCTTTGTGATGAGGTTAGGCATGGTCGGAATGACCACATATCATTGTGGGGAAGCTCACTGTCCCAGCGATACCCTCTTAACTGGAGCCGCCGTTTAACGGCTTACCGCTGCCGAGATTACGGGTTCATCGAGAACCGCTTTGTCAGATTGGCTTGGGGATGCCGACATGAAGGCTGTCCCGGTGTTATATCGACTTCCATAACGTGCGGTCTTGATCTTTCTAGATGTGAATTGTCCCATTTCAATGCTTGACACTGTGGTACCACGAATTTGTTGAAGATCTCTTGGGGAACTAATCTGGCCCGCTACGGTCACGTGGGGTGAGCGAGGCAGCCGCCTCTTGGTAGTGATCCCAGGTGAAGGTTGTACTTGCCCCAGTGTCACAGGAGGTCCCCCTTGATGTCGACACCTCGGCTGATAGAAGGTCGGCAGCATTGCTGTCGTCGTGGGGCGGTTGATGAGGGGATGCTTTGGCGTGCCTTTGGCGTCGGCGTCTCGAACATGATAAATGGGCATCCTTAGCTACGGGAAAGGAAAGAATATTCCCGATCACGGGATCTTTTCAGTCAGGGCCTTACCATTAATATGACTTAGCGCGTGCCCTGATCGTGTGTATTAAATATTTGCCGTTACATTTCCGGAATTGATATACTTGTTTGAAAGGACCTTCGATAGGTGCCCCGTCAAAAGGTGTACCCTCGAGATTTGCCTACGGATCTTTAACATTAGCTCTAGGGGGATGCTTGGGGAAGGACTACGGGTATGGGAGCTCCCGAAGATAGCATGGTCTTACCATGGCCCGGCGGCTCCTCATAGTCCTCAGTGTTTATTAAAATTACATGAGGTTTTTTCAAAGGCTTGGGATACCCGCTCCGCGGGAGTGAGTACTATTACGTACTCGCCGTGGCCAATGGACAACATCTTCTTGATTCGTTTCCCGATTAACGTGCTCCGTGGCGGGCCAGAAAAGTGGTCAAACGCGTAATCTCCTTAGATATCCATGACACTTGCCTTAAATACCGTCAATTTTGTAATCGCCACTTGGCGTAGCCCGCTTGAGGCCGAGAATCGTTCTGGCATGGATAATGATGCCCACATTTCTTGTAGAAATTATTAGCGGGGTGCATCGTATACTTCGACTTTCGTTGTTGCGTGGGCGTGAAGGCGGAAGCCCGAAAGAGGCGTACTCGATAAAGCCTCGGGGACCAAAGGCTAAGATCACAGTCCACAGGAGCGGCGCGGTTCGTGCCGTTTACATCTGACAGTGACCATTGGTTGGCAGGACTCTCTTGGGTTGAATGATTACAGTGCCTCTTGCAGCCGACCATTAAGATTAGAGTCGGCTGGGGCACAGGCTTTTTGATACTTGTCGTGGCTTGTATTGGAGGTCGAAATCAGCTCAATTTCTGTGCCAGCGTGTACATTCGTCTAGACCGGTGGGGGATTCTGATATTTGTCACGTTGACACAGTCGTGATTCACTTTCCACGGATGGCCTCGAAATAGGGCTTAGAAGTACGCCACAATCGGGGCAAATGCAGAACTACCGGAGGTCGAGGATACAGTGCGGCCCACCGTATTACGTAACATGTCGCCGACCGTTGTACGCTTCCTCCTAAATCTGGATAGGGGCATTCTTAAGTGACTTTGGCTATGCAGTAGAGGCGTAGAGCGTCTCAGTGACGAATTCTATTTAATAGCGCGTAGTGACGTAGAGTACGCCTTGATTCTTGAAAGGAATACTTTTCGCGCTCCAGTCCATTCAAAGTCCTCCCTTGCTTTATGGCCAGTGAAGAAGAGACGGACTCAATCGCCGCCTTGAGATATAGGGCAGGCGAAAGCGGCCAATCCTCGTCAACCTACGCTTCCTTGCGTTTGTAAGGCTCTAGCGGCTTTCTTGCCGGTTGTTATCTTCAGCCGGGATTGGGATGGAATTCCCCACTTTGGCCCGAATCCTTATAACCTAAGGAATTAACTTAGGAGGTCGCTCGAAAGCAACACAATAGGATTCGGTAGGTAGGTTGTAAATCCCTTGAAATTTTGAAATACTCAGGAGATTGGCCCCGTGAGTACAACGCCTCCAGGCTCTTGATGAGGCAGTCATCTATGAAATTTCCATGTTCAGGCCAATCGGGTGGAAACGCCCTAATTGACCGTCCCTACGGTGTTTACCGGTGCTTCGTATTTGGAAATCAATGAGAATTGATTCCACTTTTATTATGCCGATTGCGACGATTGTGTGTCGATTCATTTCTTAGGGTTGGTTAAATGTGATTACCCGAACTTAGTGTTCACGCTTGGTAATTGTATATTACTAGTGTGGTTTCTCGTGAAAATTTAAGGGGTTATGACGATTCTTTAGATCTTCTTCGTTAATCGTTATAATAATAGTAATTGGTCGATTATTATTGTACAACTTACTATTATTTGAGCTGAAGGTCACTTAGCTAGCATCTGATGATATTGAATAATATTTCCACGAATGAAATTAAAAGAGACTTGTATATATTGAGAAATATATTTCACCGATATTTATATATTGTCAAATATATGTTGATGAACATCGATTAGTTGAACTTGCAAGTTTAATCAATTAAGCAATTGAAATTCATGAATAACTTGATAAGTTATTCGATAGTATTCGTTAGTATGTTAATTGACTTGTTAAAGTTAATTAAAATAGAACAACTCGCTAGTAACTGCATTTATTTAATTCTGACTCATGCTTAGGTCTAATTAAGTTAGCGAGTTAAAGCGATTTCTTAGCGAGTTGTAACGAAGATGGAATTTGGGACTTGGTATTTAAAGAGGGATTAGGTTTTCATGAAATAGAATATAAAAATCCTCGCGTCCCTCCCAGAATAGCCGCCCCTCCATGAGTGAATTGGAAGAGTTTTCTTCGATTCTCGTTAAATCTTGGCTACTTGAGTTCGAAATTACTCGGTTTGTTTCCCTCTTGGTGTGTGCAATCTAAGAACATCATTTGAGTGTTGAACAAGAAGTATTGGAAGGGATTTGAGGGAATTAACTCACGAGGTCTATCGTGAGGATTTGAGTTCGTTAAACTTAAAGATTTAAATGCTTAAGGATTCTCGTATTCATACATTTATATTTTTTTTGTGTTTAGATTAATATACATTAATTTGAGGATTCGGGATGTATGAATTGGTGATTTATCACTTGCAGGAATAAATTCATACTAGATTCTTTACTTAAAGAGCCGAAGGCCATGATCTTCAGTGATAGATGTAAATTGCTAGATTCTGAATGCGGTTTTTCTCTACGTCTTCTTGACCATTTGAATATGGTGAGGTACCACCAATAGGCATCAAAAGAAATCCACCATATGCCCGCTGATCAGCAGTCTATCAATGTTGGACAATGGATAGCGATCCGAGGCGGACATGACCTCTTTGGTGATGTTTGTGTGTCACCGGGTCCCGACTGCTTACCTCGCTGCGGATGGGGCACCACGCCTTCTCTCAGAAGGTCGCTTCTTGGCCGGCTTATATAGTACGAGGTCAACATATAGCCCGGCCGACCTATTATGCCATTAGAGGCCCACAATGCAAGTAGCCTGATGGTGAACTCAGCAATCACTTGTGAGGCTGCTTCATAGGGGTCTTTGCCTATTGTAACCATAAGGTTTGAAACTCGAGCGAACTGCTGCATCCCCGATGAACCCGCTGATAGGTGGCCACCGTCTGATTTCGCCCGACTCATTCCTAGCTTGAGATACGCATCCAAGAAGAGGATGTCCATCGAGCTCACAGGTAATACACCCAGCGTTCATTTCACCTCGAAGTTGGTTATCACCGGAGTGATAACGAGGAGGATCCTCGTGTAGGCATTTCAAATCCCCTCAAATCCTTGGGAGAAGGAATAAATCTAGAAACTCGGGCGTGCCCTACTTGATTCAAGGCATATATGTCCCGTTTGGCATATGCCGTCCCAAGCGCTCTAGAATCTCCCCTTGACTTACGCTTTGAATGGCGTTTACTCTTGGTAATATTTGGGAGGTCCGTGCAGGGGATCTCGACCTCTCCCTGTCGGGAAATGTCGGTTCGCTCACGGGCCTCCCTTATGGATATAATCCTTTAAGCACCCCCAGTGAATGAGAACTAACATTTCGATCTTCAAGTGGCCAATTAAATCGGTATCGTACGCGTGATCCACTGTGGTACTTGGAGAACTTGCTCGTATCCATAACTTGGTTTGGGAGTCTTCTACTAAGGTGGCGAGTATTGAAACTTCACATCTTCAATCTCCGGGGAACACGTTCCGGCTGAGAATAACTGCTTGGGAGTCGGAATCTTTTCGATCTTCCCACTTCCGTTACGCTTTCCCTGCTTCCTCGGATCACCACGGGCGTAAATTTACCTCGGCGGTCGGTCACAGGGGTATCTTGCGTATCGGGCGCCCGAATCACTAGGCGCTTAAGCACCTCTAGGCTAGGGGCTCTAACACGCCGGTGACCGTCACGAGCGGCTTTCCTTCGCCGCCACCGACCTCGCCTGCGCCTCTGCGATCCGAATGTATTTATAAGCTGGATTAGATTGACCTCCTCCGATTCACAGAAATTTCTTGACGGTGACTCCTTGAGGCTTTAAACCCCTTGAGCCCTCTACAAAGGCAATCGCGCAATCTTGATTGGCCCAAGTGCTCCGAGGTCGAACCCAGGTCGAAGCCAGTCCCCCGAAAGAGGGTCGATTAGGCTGGGGAATAGGTCTTCGAGGGTCGTCATGGGGAGTGCTTTCCAGGCTTTTATCTGCCGAACCCGCCCCAGCATGGAGTTACAGGGATCGGTTCTTAAGCTCCTCGAAGGATGTAATGCATCCTTGTGACGGTTCAACCACTTTAGCGTGGGTCCAGCTAGGCTAGCTAGAAGGCCGGGGAATAAACCGTACTATCCCAGGCGGGTGAGAGGACATACGGGTGGAACTGCAACGTGTCAACAACTTCGGATACATGGCACCCCGTGAATTTGAGTAAGCGGGGAGTTTGACCTAACGGCTGTGAGTAGTGCCCGCTTATATCGAGCCCGAAAAGGGGGCCAACCTGCCCGGCTACGTGTTAGTCCACCACTGTGTAACTACCGTGAGAACTTGTAAGGCTACATCTTGGGGAGGAGCCGCGGCCGCTTCTTAACTGAGTTGTAGCCTCATTCGCGACTTCTTTGCCCGTTGCGCTCGTTCCTTCTCCGTATCGCGAGAGTGTGGAGTGAGGTTTCCTCAGCTTATCACCTCCCCAGATGGGCAATCTTCCACGGGATTACTCGCCGGTGGGGGAGGCTGCTACATCCACCACTTTGAAATGATGGTCCCCGTTATCGTGGATTATCACGGCGTACTCGGTGGATGTGAATTACCCACCGGAGACGCGGTTCCCCGATATGTTGGATTTAGTTCGGGGGATACATAGGGTGGTTGCGGGCGTCATAGGGATCATCGGGTTGAGGCGTCGTTTCCTACAGGTTGTTGCCCGTTACTCGATTTCTCTCCGTGATAATAGTTGAAAATGTGGCCAGGTGGTGACTTTAATAGAAAGTCTCAGCGTGAGTCGCCAATGATGATGGTCGATTTGGGTACTAGGTCGGATCCTGGAAATCTCTTCCAAGTCTTACTACTTTAAAACAAACTCGAATTAGACAAATTAATGACATAGCTAAGTACTACTTTCAAATGCTTTTTTCCTCTAGCTAAGAGGAAATGACACCTCGTCTTAGACACCTCCTACTTGTGCTTAGACATATACGTCTTGGGCATCTGCTATTTCTTGGAAGCCAGCACCAAATGCTTTAGCATTTTTTGCTTAATTTAGAAGAACACGCACAAATGTTCTTACGCTTTCTCCTCGGAGTGGGGCTGAGCTCCCCTCACTTTCCCAAATTTTCTTTCCCTCTTTGTTATTCTCCTCCTAAATCGTAATACTTAATGTTTATCGAGTTTAGAGAAGAAAAGGTATAAGTATGTCGCTTTTTTATTGGTTATATAACTAGTTTTATAATTATGTCGAGTTACTTTAATTAGCTCAATTCATCCATTAATAATATTTAGAGTTCATATTTAATGGTTTAAAATATAAGTATGTTGGTTATAGGGCTACAAATTTATCTAATTCAAATTCTTGTTGAAATAAGTAATGAAGTGATTATTTATAATATATATAAACTAAATTATAGGAGTAAGTATATGGAGTTAGTTTTACTATGTAATAGATTTTTGGATAGTAGTATTTAATTTAGATTCTTGATATAACTAATATAACTTGGATATAGACAAAAGTTAAAATGGAATGTATTAGTATATTGTAAAATGGGATGAAATTGCATAAGTTAAAGTAGTTCGCAAATTTAGTTGTTGTTGTTTAGTTAAAGTTACTAAAGTAAAAATAATTGTTATTATTATGTTCTTTAGGTGTGAATATCGAGTAGTTGCTTGAGTAGTAAAAGTTAGAGGATATTTGGCTTGGAGCAGAATTTAATTTATATCACGTATTATAACACTCCACATATATTGTGTATATGTAAGTTGTATAGTTTTTACTAAATGAGTTATGTATGTGATATGTGATATTGAGGCTTGCGGCGTTAGGTGTTGTTATTTATTAAGCGTGATATGATTAGTTGTGAAATCTGAGTTGTGATATCTGATGTTGTGATATCGATGATGTGAAGTATTGTTGATGTGAGTTGTTGTTGAACTTTCTATTGGGTTAGTTAGTGCTTTCCTAAAGTTTGAGTTGTTTCCCCACTTTCTTTGGAGTACAAGCAGCGGGTAGCGATTTATACTATTTGTTCTCGTTTGCTAGTGTAGAAGCAGTGAGGTGATTTTTGTCCTCGTTTCTTTGGGGTAGAAGGCCTTGAGTGGCGTCGTTCCCTTTTTCTTCTATTGGGGGGTAGACTCTAATAGAGGGCCGGAGTAGAGTTATTGTTGCTTGTGTGATATACTGGATGTTATTGACTGTGTGTGTGAGAATTTATTCGTTGGATTATTTGATATGATTAGATTATCGGATATTATTGAATTATTCTGGATTATTTGAGAGGTGGATTATGTTAAATTATCGAGAAGCTGTGTGATTACGTATACATATATGTGTGAGCTAGTTATGGTTAAGTCATATAAATATTCCGTTGAGCTTTGACTCACCGCTTTTTATTTGGGATCCCAGAAATTTTAAAGTTGAAGGGAGACATTAGTGTGGAACCATCTTTTTGCGGCACGAATTTGATATAATAAATTACCGATTCGAATTAGCTGAGATATCAGCAGTCCTTAAATGTGTTTCCCTCTTGTCGAGTTTTCAAAACTTATGTTGTCTTTTGAGGTCATATAAAACGTACTATTCTTATATTAATTTTGGGTATTATGTCGTTTTGATGTTTGAGTAAGTATTATTCAAACTTTGATATTTGATGATTATGAATGTTGTGTGTTTAGTGAAAGGTGAGTTGTTGGTTTGCTTTAGATGGACAAAAGCTGTTTGATTAGTATTAATATCAAATGAAATCTTTTATTTTGATATACATCGATTAGTGACTCACAATTGTTTAGGTTGATGTGATTCTAACCTTAGGGGCCAGAGACGAGTCATTATAATTTTGGTATCAAAGCATAGGTTTTAGTTTTACTATTGGTGTCTGTGTGGTTATGTGCACAGGTGCAAGATGAATTAGAGTTATCGATATTTGAGTCTTCTTATAGATGCGAATCTTTCCTTAACTTCGTTGACCGTGGGTGTTGGGGATCTGCCCTTGATGATTTTTGTTTAGGCTACGTGTGAGGCCGCTGTAATAACTCGTTCGGTTAATTTTAGATAATAATATTAATTTGTAAAATTTATTTTTTGAGCCGAATCACATTTATAATTTGTGTAATATTTGCAGGGGACAATTCGAGTTAAGTTAGATCGTTAAATTCGTTCGATAACTCGATTCGCGTGATTTGAACCTGAACTCACAATGCTTGACTTCAAGACTTAAGTGTGAAGTAATCTCTTTTAAATGCTCTTTCATTCTTGCATGCTTGAAACCATGAAAATATGCCCAAACTTCCATGGCTTGGCGAGATTCTCTCTTTGGAGCAAACAAGAATTTTTTTTTTCTTCCGTTTCTTGACTTTGTTGTTTATAAAGATCCTCGAGTTGATCGGTAAGAGCTTTCCGGCTTATCTTTCCTACGATTTTGAGGTAAGAAAATAGAGTTTTGGTTGATTTTTGAGGGTTGACTTTCGGTTGACTTTTTACATGACTTAATTTTATGATGAATCTTAGTTTGTTATGGGTCCTATGATGTATATAAGTGATGAATTCATGATTTGAAGATTGCGAGGATGTTATGGATGAGTTGACTTTTTTAGGTTTTTAGTTGAATTCTTGGTTGATATTTTTTTCTAAGACTTTAAATGTGTAGGAAGTTTAATTGGGACCTTATTAGCTATTGTGACGATTAAAATTGTGATTTAAGACAATTGATTAAAAGGTTGGTTGAAAAGTGCAATTTGTAAGTTGAGTTATAATTGATATTTTGGAGTATAGGTTGTTAATTATGAACGAGGGGGTTAAATATAAATGACTTATAATTTGATATGAAAATATTAAAGTGATAAGGTGGAATTAGCGGGGGAATCAGATTAGGTTGTGTCAGAGCGGGATTATTAGTTCGTTGTTTTAGTCATTTTTAGACTCTTGCGTTTAAAATAGTTCAGCTAGAGTTGGTAGTGTATCTTCTTGAGCATGAAATATAGTAGTAGGTGCTTGATTATACTTTTCTGAGTGTTTTTGTTAGGGCGTTGATCGTGGAAAGAGCTGATTCTAGTGATTGTGTTTCTGCCGAAAGTTTTTGTGGTAGCTAGCATAGGTGATCTTACTATCTACATGGTGTTACTCTAAGTACTTACTTTAAATTGTGTGAGAACATATTATTGTGGTATGATTATGTGAGAATGATGTCATGTCATTAGCAATGTACGTAACTTCAGC
>JADFUC010000926.1:0-43072 GCA_019722365.1 Lithospermum erythrorhizon | reverse complement strand
TATTACGTATTATGTGGCATGTAAGTCCCTATCAGTCAAGCTTCTTTGTTAAAGAAAATTTCAAGATCAGACTCCGGTGGGTTTTATTATATCGGATTTTTGAGTTCTGTCATACTTTCCTTATGACGTATTTCGGATTTGTGTTCCGTTGTCCGCTATTTTGTTGGATGTAATATGGAAACAATTACCTATGGAAATAGGAAAGTCTTATTTTGATAACAAGAAAGCTATGTCATATCAGATTCATCGCCGTAGCGACCTGCATACAGTTTAATGACCCAACTCGGGCCGACGGTAAAGTGGTCGCTACAATTTGGTATCGTAAGCCTGTGTTCGTGGTCTTTGCGGGCGCCCCGTAAGGCAGTCATAGGGTTGATAAATGCTTGTTGGGAGTCAGTTGTATATCGATTTTTCGGGTCTCGATCCTTCCTTTTTGTTATTTCATAGACCGAGATGCCACGTCGCAGGCCTGTTGCGCGCCGCAGGTGCAAGGCGGGCGCAGTTGCAGGGAGCCGCGTAGAGTAGGTGGTAGAAAGGAAGGTAGTAGGCAAGCAGAAATGCAGCCGGGGACAAGACAAGGGTAGTTAAGCGAGCCTAGCGTTGGGCCGCCATTCTCGCGGCCATCGCGGTGACGGTAGACACCGCAGCGCCTGGTTGGCTGACAGCCAGCCCAGTAAGTTGGTTTGACCGCCAAGCCGTGGACTCAAGTTCGGGCCGAAATGATTCTCTCTATCTTGCATTGTAGTCTATCTCGAGACCTCGAGAGGAGCCTGTAGGAGTTACCTGGGAGTTTGAGATTCATATCTCGGCACTTTTATGTATGATTTGTGATCAAGGAGAATGTAATTAACCCATCTTTGATCAAGGGTCATGAGACACCTGTGTTGTGGACTGCCTGTGGAATTATTTCGGGGGAGCTTTTGTCTATGATATGTCGCCTAGAATCGATCCAAATTTCAAGCAAAGAAAGTGCTAATTATAAACCACTACTTAGAAAAGATCTGTGTTGATTCCATGCCTACTCCTATATCAATCCCACCGAGGGAAGAGATCGAGAGATTCTGTGGACGGAATGAGCTGAGATCCGCACTGTGTTGTCACCAAGGAACTAAACAACTTTCCAAAGTGAACTAGTTGAACAGATCCCTTGCTGTGTAGAAATATGGATCGTAATGGTTGGGCCCAAAGCAGCTGGGGAGAAAAGAGGGAAGATAATGACGCTTCCAAGCATGGGTGGCCAACAGCTCCGGTTTCGTGGATCCATCACAAATACGGGCCAAGTACGGCCAGAGTCACCAAGGTTCTCATTTAATTCCTCGATTCACGTAGTTGTGGTATGTTATCGATGTCGCTGTGGCGGCACATCGCAGCTTGATTGGCCAGGTCCCGTAGACGTAGCAGCAATGGAGCGCGCGAAGACATTTCCTCTTAGGGCAAATGAGCAGAAAGTTATCATGAAGTCTAGGAGGCCTACTCCATGTGTAGAGGGAAAGTTTTGGGCGGAGTCGGGAGTAGTCGGTGTGTAAGGTTGTCAGATGTGATGGGCGCCGGAAATCAATGTGGGCGATATTTGCAAGCATCTATTATGAAGTTCTCGTGGATTCCCTGCAGGTCATGTGTACTCTACATTTACGCTGGTCGGGAAGCAAAGTCTTGACTGAGCTACTCATTCTTTCTTGTGATCTCCTCAAATTTTCCCAACAGATTCCTAAAACTCGTGAAATTCCCATTGTAATTAATTTCTAATTTTAACTCCGCGGAAAGCCTGCTAAGCATTGATTTGGTGCATTATAGAAATTGCCTCTATAAGTATTGAAAATCAATGTTTGAGATAGATTTATTACCTTTGAGACGAGCGATTTTGATCTTATTCTGGGAATGGATTGGTCAGAGACATCACGCGCGATGACGTCATCTTAAGAAGATCAGTCATCTAGTCCTCGTAACGAAGATCTTTCCTAGTGATAGAAAATTTTCTTTGTCTTCTATTTCTCACGAAGCGTCGGCAGATGCTAGCAGGGATGTAAGGTATCTTGCTCATGTCAGTTTGGCCACGCCGGTAAGCGCCCATCCGGCGAGCGCAGACGTCATGAGAGAATATGTCGATGTGTTTCCCCGAGGAGTTGCCGACTTCCTCCGAACATGGCTGAGTTTTCATAGAATTAATTCCCCGGGTACTACTCCGATTTCCATGGCACCTTATAGAACGGCTCCCCGCGGAGTCAAGGAATCAAAACGCAATTGCGTGAATTGTCGATGCGGATTCATCTCCAAGTAGTTCACCGGGGTGCTCCTGTTATTTGTCGCAAGGACGGATCTTCGAGGCCGCGTATCGATTATAGACAGCTGAACAAAGTAACAATTAAGAACGATAGTCCGCTGCCTAGAATCGATGATCCGCTTTGATCAATCGGGCGATGCCCGGTATTTTCTAAGATTGACTCGAGGTCAGCAACACGGGCTGAGGATAAGGAGGATGACGTATCGGGGTCGGCATTTAGAATGTAATGGGCACTACGAAGTTTCGTAATGCCATTTGGGTCGGCTAGCTCGCAGCCAAGCATGCTGACCTTATTAATCGGGTGTTCCGCCTTACTGGATAAATTTCAAAGTGTCTATCGACGACATTTTGATATATATTCCCGGTAATGAGGAGAAAGACATTTAGGAACATTTGAGAAGTCGGTGTCGGAGACTTTGAGGAAAATGAATCAGATGCTAAATTTTCCAAGTCAGGAATTTCGTCGAGAAAGTGCGCTCGGCCACGTGATTTCGTATAGGTATATGTTGATCCTCAAAAGGTCAAGCCGTGATGACCGGGGAATCCACCACTGTTACTAAATACGGAGTTTTCTCGGGTCTAGCGATACTATCGAGATTTATACAAAACTTCACACTATTGCCACCCATGACCAAGTTGGACTGTAGTGGAGTGCCATTTGTTTGGAGCTTTAGGATCAGGAACGGGTGCTCAGTCAGAGTTGAAAGAGAAATTGACCACCGTGCCAAGATTGACTCTTCACGTGACAAGGTGGACGAAGCAGCATAAAGACGCTACTACATCGGGTCAATGCACAACGCAACATGGTAAAAGCGGTAGCTTATGCATCGCCGACAAACGTAGATCATGAGAAACTATCCAACACACGATTCGTGAGCTAGTCGCCATTGTGTCTCAGACTTCTTAAAATTTGAGGCATTATTTGTATGGGTGACTTGCAAAATTTTTACTCGATCAAAAGAGTTTGAAATACCTTCCGGCTGCAGATTTGAACCCGAGGCAATGTAAGTGGACGTGGAGCTTATCGCACAAATGTATTATGCTGCTCTACTGAGTATCATCATCCGGCGCGAATGCGCGGCCGGGATGACGAGTCGTAGTGGGAAGATTAAGGAGCCATTAAATGAAATGGCACCTCGTGTTAATTTCGATCGGGAGTCGACGGCGTGTTTGCTGGCACAAATAAGAGTTCTTTTTGATCGAATACTCGAGAACAAAAAGATGAGAAATTGAAAAATTAATTGGAGTAAGGAAAAATGAAGCAGACGTGGATTTTCAGTGTGAGAGAGGATGGAGCCCTTACAATGTACGGTAGATTATTCGCGGGCTCTTATTCTCTGAGTTGAAAAAGGAGATTTTGGACGAAGCCCATAACGCCTCCATATATAGTATGTATCCGGGTGGTACAAAGATGTATGTAGTATTTAAGAGAGAGCGTGATTGCGGCCCAATACGTAAGAGGGAAATTGGTCAATTTAGACAAATGTCTCGACTGGTCATCAAAGTTGAAAACGTAACACCTATTATCCGCCGGGCTATCAAGTAACCCTTCCTATTCCGTAGAGTGGACTCGGGGGAGCATATTACGATGGACTTTGTTTTTGGACTTCCGAGACATCGAGAAAGAATGATGGCATTTAAAGCGATAGTTGATAGACTGTCAAAATCACCATTTCTTACCAATTAAATCGACTCACGGTCCCGAGCAAATAAGGCGAGGTTGTGGCCGTGGACCAGACAGCGAATATACGAATGCTGTATCCTATTGTGCTCCATCGTAGACGCCAGATTCAACCTTATTTTGGAAAGGGATTTCAAGAAGTCGATGGGGACGAGGGTCAATTTGAGTACATCATTTCATCCACAAATGATGGATGGGGCCGGGAGAGAACAATTCAAACATTGAGGACATGTCATGGGCCCGTGTATTGAATTTTCCTGAAATTGGGATGAATCAAATGGAGTTTGCATATAATAATAGCTTCCACGCCAGTATTGGGATGGCACCATTTGAGGCATTGTACGGCAGGAAATGTAGGACTCCAGTTTGTTGGAATGAAGTAGGAGATAGAAAAGTGTACGGTTCGGAGTTGGTGGAAAGGTCGGTGGAGAGAATAAAATTGATACAAAGAACACCGAAAAGTCGCAAGTAGATAGGACAAAAAGCATGTATGCGTATCGTCACGAGTGGATTTAACCTTGAAATTGGCATAAAGTATTCTTTGAGAATATCCTCGGGAAAGTCGAGATTCAAAGGTAGGAAGCCGAGTCCATCATATATCGGGTCCGTACGAGATCGCTGCGTAGCTGTCCGTGGCCTATCGCTTAAGGCCGCTCTCCAAAGATTGGATGTAATTCATACAATGTTCCTTCCATGTGGCTGCATTTGAGGAAATATCCTGTGATGAATGGTATATCTTAGAATCACAAACCAAAGTGGAGTTTGTAGGACTCATGATGTTAGAAAGAACCGTGAAAATTTTGGATCGTGAAGGAAAAGGTATTTTAAAGAAAGTTGTGGCTTTAGTGAAGGTGTCGGGCGAAATCAACGAGTGGAGGAAGCTACATAAGGGGAACGGTAGAGAGATGTCGTAAGTCAATATCCACATCTCTTCGGGGCGTATGTTATTAGTTCTTAAACTTTTGTACTATAATATGCATATGAATTTCCTAAGTGAGGTCAATAAGTGTATCGGGTACGGGGCCGTGGGTGTTAGTAAATTTCGAGACCTAAATTTTTATAAGGTGGGTAGAATGAAATAACCCGCTCCTTACTAATATTATGTTGATAGTATATAATTTTCTCGGTGGAGTATTTCAGAAAATTAAAATCAAGTCGAAAGAGCGGAGAATTTAACAAAACGGGTCGGTTACGTGTATATTTCGGTTTGTGGTGGGACCGTGATAGTATAAAATGATTTCGAATAAATCGATGTATCGTGACTTGTATTATATGAGTAGTTTATGTTATGGAAAACTTTACATTTGGAATCGGTTTTATTGAGATTTAAGTACGAAAAGTGGAGAAATAAACCGAACCAAACGGAGCCTTAAGCCATCCTTTAAATATCTTTCCATCTTTATCATCTTGATCATTATCCCCAAACACGTAACCTTCTCTTTCTTCCCCCCTCCATGGCCGATTGTTCTTTCTACTTTTCTCAAAATTTTCTTCCATTTCTCTCGTCGATCACGCTTAAAACTCAAGATTGGAACCGTGATTTTCTTTCTCCTCATCATCCTCATCACATCTAGGTAAGAAAGATTGAATCTTTTGGGTTATTTCTTGAGTTTTGAGGAGTTGACTTTTCTTGGATTTTGTTGACTTTAGATCTCAATGTATTATATAAATGTTATCCGAGACGTTAGGGAATTGAGGTGATTTTGAGCAGTTATTGGGGTTAGAAGTTAAAAGTTGTATGTTGACTTTATTAATTTTCCTTTAAATTGACTTTTTAAAATGGTAATATGAGGTTATGACTTTAATATAGTCAATCGGTATAGGGATTGCTATTCGATAATGATGTGTAGATTCGTCGAGGAAGTTTAAAAAGTTCGTATGGTAATTAAAAGTCAATTGAAGTTGTATTTAATGGGTTAATTAGTTGTTAATTTATTTCTAGATTGATTAGAATGTGCTTAAGATGTTATCAGTTGGGCAATAAGCATTTAATTTAATATCAGATTTTTCGAGGTTGGCGATTGGAATATGGTTACTGAAGTTGGTATACCAATCTCGGGAATAGGATGATCAAGTAAGAGTTGTAAATTGAACGTGAGACGGGCTTATATAGACGTTAAGTGAAGCTATTCCTCAAGCAGAATGCTAAGTATAATGTATAATTTCTTTCTATCAGAGTTTGAGCCTGATTCAGCACATGACTCCATGTAGATATCATTGGGGCTCGAGAAGTAGTACAAATCTCACGATTGGGACCTTTCATATATATTATGTTGTATATATTACATGTGATATCTCTGGGACTATTCTCGATATGTACGCTAAGGGCTATAATCGATATTATGTGAAAAATTGTGATTTATGACGCATAGTAATAAATAACCGAGATTTGATCGACATTACGAGCAATTCAGTGATTATGAAGTACGTTAGTGACATAATTGAGATTATGAGTTGCTACTATGAGATAATTTTGGATATAATTCATGTTATGAAATTGTGTGCGGGGTCAGGTGCTATGTGGTGGTCACAGGTCGTTATGTAAGTGGTCAGGTGCGTACGTGTTTGAGTGCTTTATGTGTTATTCATGAGCGGTGGGGCGACTCCCGACCGAGGCTCAAGCTACAGGCATATCATATGGGTGTACTCGCGGATTCGGAGGTTCAGCGATATGCAATATCGAGTGGTGTACCGGTCGGAGGGGATACATGAGGCCCCATCTCGATTATTTGGAGCGGATTCCTCATGCGTGTATTATTTGGAGGTGATTCCCTCATATGTGTATTATCTGCAGGTGGATCTCCTCATGTGTATTATTTGAGGTGGATTCCTCTATACGTATTATTTGTGGAGGCGGATTCTCACTTGATGATCTTTGCAAGGCTGAGATTGCTCTTTAAATGTCATGCATTAGTTAAGGAATATAATCTCATGTAAAATAATGTGTAATATTGTATAAGAGAAATCTATGTGATACGTGACGCTTATTTTAGTACCCCTCGATTAATGTACGTGCATATGATATATTTATATATATATATAAGTACGAATATATACGATGGAATCGGCCCTATGGTATTTGTATTCACTCACTTAATAGCCGAATTCTATTCTGCTGGCGCTTTCATGCCTAGGTTTCTGGAGGATCGCCGAGGTGGCTGAGAGCGTTCTCTTGGTCAGCCGCGGGAGATTACAGAAGCAGGCAAGCGCATGTGTAAGTCCTCATCGGGCCATTTCTTTTGCCAAGAAAAATTTGTATATTCGGTGACCGCGGGTTGTATTATATTGACGGTCTCGTTGTCATACTTTCCTTATGTGATGTATTTTGGATTTGTGTTCTTTGTCCAAGTATTTGAACACCACTATGGAAATAGGAGCTTTATTTTGATAATGTCGTTGTTATGTTGTATTATTGTATTCATCGCCATTAACCTCGTATGACCAAAGTGGCTGGTCGTTAAGACACTCACCTCAAATAGCGAACTCAGTCCGATCTTTAATCAAGTCTCTACTGATCCCTCAAGATCTAAAGAGAATAATAAAAACATTCGTAAGTATTCGATTTCATATGAAGCCTACTTAATACCTTTAAATTCTTCGTAGCCCTTAACCACAATACTTTTCAATACCCAAATGTCCATTATCTTATAATATAACCCTAAAATTTCAAACCACCATCCAATATAATTAAATCCAATATTTAAGCCCATAATTAAAATACATATGACTAGTAACGAATAATATACTCTTAAAATTTACCTAATTTAACAAATCTAGCCAACAAGCTTAAGATTAAATCACAAAAATATAATCAATTAAAACGCCAAGTCTAGAAATATATACGTCTAGAAATATATATACAAGAAATCCAAAATACAACACACAAGTCTAGAAATATATACAAGTCGACAAATGTATGGGAACGATCACGAGGACTTCCTATGCCACCACCTACTTCACCTATGATCTTCACGCAGCTCGGCCATACGCATCCCTCATCCACCTCAACGACGCTTCCTAGATACCTAGGCATAAACGCCTGCCAATAAAGAAAGGGAGTCCGCGATACCGAAAGTGAATATAAATACCACGACTTACCCAATCACATATAACTGTGTTTATATATAATATATGTATATACCCCAACCAGCTACATAACGACACACCCGACCACAAATCACATAGAGTTCTCTCATACGATATCACATAATACTAATGTGAGCTTATAAATCCATCAACAATGCATATCTGCTTAAGGGAAATAGTCCCAACAATAATAAAGTCAATGGGATTTAGGAATTCACCTCCACAAATATCAGTGTGTAAACAAACGAATCCACCTCCACAATAACCAACAAACGAGGAATCCACCTCCACAAATAATACACATATGAGAAATTCACCTCCCAGTATCATGCCATTGGCTATGAGGAATCCACCCTCCAAATAACTGCACGAGGCCTCCACCTGTCCTCCACCGAGGCTGGCTACACCCCGATGACATCACACCAAACCTCCGAATCCAATGGGCTACCCACAATATGCATACCACACCAAACCTCCGGCCTGGTCACCACCGCCTCCGCAAATAACAAACAAA
Organism: Lithospermum erythrorhizon; assembly: GCA_019722365.1. Taxonomy (NCBI): domain Eukaryota; kingdom Viridiplantae; phylum Streptophyta; class Magnoliopsida; order Boraginales; family Boraginaceae; genus Lithospermum; species Lithospermum erythrorhizon. The sequence continues at coordinate 34,510 of JADFUC010000926.1, read as the reverse complement.
GCAATCAAAATACACCCCGCACACGACATAATAATAATAACACACAACACCCGCACATAAGTACATAGCACACGTGGTATAACCACAATCTCATAACATGAATCATATTCACAACTATCTCATAATATAAATCATAATCACCCCTATCTCATGATATGAATCATAATCCCAATTATCTCATGATATGAATCATAAACACAATTATCACATGATATCAATCATAATCTCAATTATTTATACGAATCACAATCATACAATACACATGTCAAATAATCCCATGACAACACATGAAAATATATAACATAATATATATATGAAGGGTTCCCATTGTGAGATTTGTGGCTCACCTCGAGCCCAAAAGCAAAGAATGATAACTCTAAAAATTACGCAGTCCGTGCCTGTCCTGCTTGATAATCTTAAGCATGGGGAATAATATTCAGGTTGGATTCCAACAAGTTTCACCCAAGAAATAAAAAATCAATGGTTGGGGGCTTAAGGGTTCACTCTCGAGTAGGGAAGCAAGAGAGTGATTTTTGTTGGCAAGCTAAGAATGAGATGTGTGAGTGGACTTGCAAGGTAAGTGTGGAACTTTAAGTTGGGAGTTAGGTCTGCTTGGTCCCCTGCCTGGCTTTTCGGTTTAACAACATAATTCGAACACGAGTCAAATTAAATTTCTATACTCAAAATATAGTTTATCGTCCGACCCATACATTTCAATATTCGGATTCAAATTTTAATCTTTACCCGCAAACAATTAATCGGGCAACTAAAAATCATATTAAAATAATGCTTATACGGGACGGGTTATTTCCAGTCTCCTCATTCCACAAAAAATTTCGCTCGAAATTCTACTCAACCCCTAAGCACCCTCGCTCCCAAACACACTTCCAAATTTACAAGAATTCAATTTATTACACATATTATATCACAAAGTTTCTAAGAACTAACCCCTCTATTTAAAAAAAGATGTGGATATTGACTTCCCATCCCTCCTCCTCGCTCCCACGTAGCCTCCACCTCGCTGATTCCCCCACAACACCTTTTCACTACAAAGCCACAACTTTATTTCGCAACACTTTTCCTTACGATCAAGAATTTTTACCGTTTCCTCTCTTCATACGTAGCGGCCCTCCCAAGCTCCATTGGTTGTGACTCTAAGATATGGGATCTGCCCTATATTTCAAACACCTAATACACATGGAAAAACATTATGAATTTCGGCCCACTGAGGCAACGCTAAACAATAGGGCCACCTACCACCCCTCGCCTAAAACTTGCGCTGACCTATATATCGATTCAACTGCCTCTTCCAATCTCAACACACCTTCACGTGATATTCTCAAGAATACTTTATCACCAATTTCAAACGTTAAATCCACGGCATTTATCTCGCATACATCTTTTATCTATTTTTTGCACCACTTTCGTGTCAAGCCAGACAATTTTATTCTCCAATCAATCTTTCCACCAAACTCACACACATACACTTTTCTATCTCTACTTCATTCAACAAACTAGAGTCCTACATTTCTTCCGCATAATGCCTCAAACGGTGCTATCCCAATATCAAGCTGAAGCTATTATATAAACTCCATTTTAGACAATTCATCTCAATTTCCATGTACCTCAACACACGTGCCCTAACATATCCTCCAATGTTTAATTTTTCTCTCTCCGATCGCCATCTCGAATGTGGGATGAAATGATGTACTAAAGCTCGACCCCTCGTCCCTATCGCCAACTCCTTTCCAAAACTGGAGGTGAATCTAAGATTCTCGATCTCGATACAACGGATACCGCACTCCATGCAATCGCACAATTTGATCAACATACAACCTCGCTAACCGCTTCGACCGAGTCGACTTTGGTGCTAGAAATGAGCCGATTTCGACACAAATATCCACTATCACCCAAATGCCATCAATCTTTTCTCAACATCCTGAGTCCAAAACAAAGTCCATCGTAGCGCTCCCCAAGTCCACTTGTGTGTAGCGGTCAGAATAACCTCGGCTGACGCTCTTTCGTGTTCTATCTTCACCGTTGGATGTTTTCCATTTTGATACAAATTCAAAGAATTTTCTCTTCATGTCGGGCCACCACTCCATCAAGTTTTAAGTCTCTATACATCTTTGTACCAATTGGGGATACTATATGAGCATTATGAGCTTCTCGCCCAAAATCTCCTTTTCAACTCCCGCAGAAAAGTGCACGAATAATCTACCATGCATTGTAGGCTGACTCCATCATTCTCACCACAAAGTCCGATCTCGCTCTCACTTCCCCCACTATCTTTTGTACTCTCTCATCTTTTTTGTTGTCCTCCCGAGTATTCGATCAAGAAGAAGAACCGTCGAACTTTTATTTGCGCCTAACAAAACCGCCATCAACTCCCACTCCAAAATTAACACTAAGTTGCTTCATTTGGTTCAATGGCTCTAACTTTCCCTTACGACTCAATGCATCCGAAACTACATTTGTCTTTCCAGATACTCAATGGAAACATCTTCATAACGCTAATAACCCATCCATCTTCGCCACCTCAGATTCAAATCTCTACGCCGGGAGGTATTTCAAACTTTCTGGTGGATCGCAAAAATTTTTCAAGTCACACCATACAAATAATGCCTCCAAATCTTAAGTGCGAACACAATTGCAATTTAGTTCCACCGTATGCCTGATAATTTTTCTCATGATTTCTCAAATTGCCGCGATGCATAAGTTACCACCTTACCATACATGTTGCATTAGCACACATCCTAACCGATGCGACATCACTATACACCCACATACCATCCCGTCCCCGACGGAAGAGCCACATCAAGCGCCGGTAGACAATTTCCTCTTTCAACTTCACATTGAAGCACCGCTCACAATCCTCACTCCAACAAATGGAACTCCCTTCCTAGTCAACCTCGGTCATGGCAAGGTAATAATTGAGAAGTCCTGTATAAATCTCCGATAGTATCCCGCTAGACCCAGAAAGCTTCGTATTTCAGTAACACTCGTAGGTCGCTCCCAACTCATCACAGCTTCCACTTTTTGAGGATCAACACTTATACCCTCTCCGGAAATCACATGACCTTAAACTTCACTCTTTCTCCCAACCAATTCACACTTGAAAATTCATACAATTCATTTTTCTCAAAAAGTCTCCAAAGACAATCAAGTATCCTTCATGCTCTCCCTCACTACTGCACTTATCGAATGCCAATGAAACCACCACAAATTTATCCAAGTAAGAAAGGAACACCCGATTCATAAAGTCCATAAAATGCCATAGGGCACCTACAACCTAAACGGCATCACTAAAAACCAGAGTGCCCATATTCATTCTAAATGCCAACTCGGGACATACATCATCCTCCTTAATCCTCAATCGATGGTAGCCCGACCTCAAGTCAATCTTAGAAAAACCCGGCATCCTTCAATTGATCAAGCAGATCATTAATTCCCAGGCAACGGATATCGACACTTAATTGTTACTTTGTTCGCCACTGCCTATAATCGATACACAACCCCAAAGATCCATCCTTCTTCTTGACAATACCATTCCCGGAGCACCCCAAGGTGAACTACTTGGTCGAATGAATCCCTTATCCAACAATTCCTGCAATTGCGTTTTCAACTCCTTCAACTCTGCAGGAGCCATTCTATAAGGTGCCATAGAAATCGGAGTAGTACCAGGAATTAATTCTATGGAAAACTCCACCTCTCGCACAGGAGGAAGTCCCGGAAACTCCTCAGGAAACACATCATCATACTCTCTCACGACATGCACCTCTCTCAGATCGATCTTCTCCTTACTTGTGTCGATAACATGGGCAAGATAACCAACACATCCACTTCTCAACATCTTATGGGCAACTACAAGCGCGTAAAACGGTAGATAAGAGGAAAGAATTTTCTATCACCTAGGAAATAAGATCTTAGATTTACTAGACTAGATATTTCAATCTTCTTAAAATGCAATCATCACCGCATGATTGCCGCTTCCCAACTAATCCATTCCTTGTAATAAGATCAAAATCATTCATCCTAAAAAGGTAAAATCTATCTCCAAACATTGATTTTCAATATTTCATGGTCAATTTCTAAGTACCTCATCAATCTTACCAGATTCTTTCCACCTTAGGAAGTTAGAATTTGCTGTATAAGCAAGAATTTCTTGAGTTTTAGAATACGGAAAATTTCGTAGATATGAAGGAATGAAAGTAGCCCAGTAATCAAACAAGACTTTTGCTTCCAACCCACATAAGCAATTAAAATAATTGCTACCACCCCTGGGAATCCCGAAGCCTTACCAAAAATCAAGTATCCGACCACCTAATTAGCTCAAAGACCACCCGGCACTAGTCCCATCAACCTTACTACCCCTATCTCCCAACTCCACGCCTAAACTCTTCAACACCGACCTACACGTACCTTTCTGATAGCCTCCTGGCCGTGACCGGAGTAAACGCTGCTAGCACTCCCACTCAGTACCGCCTCCTGGGGACAATCAACAACAATGTGCCTTTCCCCGCGACATCGATACTGCACTCCATTGTTACTTAAGTGACTAAGACCACAACGAAACACCCATTGTTACTCTACCTCCCCGAGCAACTCCTCCGGTGATCCCTCTGACCGACAAAGACCGCACGTAAACAAGTAGCTGGCCAATCGGGAGAATTAGTAGCAGGGCACCGAATCGACTTCCTGGCCAGAATGGCCGCTACCGTGACGGACGCCCTCGAACTAATAGATCGACCACCCATCCCGAAGCATCATATCTTCCTCTTTCTCCCTACCAACCTGACACTCAAATTCCTAAACCATCTCTGCCCTGTAAGTGCATCATTCACTCAGTTCATGGAAAGTGCCGTATACTCAGTGACAACCGACGCTGATCTCCCGCCTTCATTCCGTCCCCGAACCTTCTCAATCCTCTCCTGCAGATTCATACCTCCGAAGTAGACGGCGCAGATCACCGAATCTTTTCTCGTGAAGTCATTTATATTTTTGCCCCCTTGCTTAAGCCGGATCAATTCTCTCTCTGTGAAATGACATACGACCCCAAGCACAAAAAGCTCCCTCGAAATAACATTCCAATGAATCCGATCCTGACAACACCGTGTCCGCCCAAAATGGAATCAAAGATAGGTGTACATTCTCCCACCAATCTCGAGCTCCACCCATGTGGGAGCCGCGAATATGGTCCTCAACTCCCCAGCAGACCCCTAGGTCAAATATAATCTCCAAGTTCACGAACTCTAATGCCCCGATTGCATTAACCGGCCCGAGCCGATGTCCCGCTCAGAAGCAACAAATAACTCCTTACCTCAGAACTCCACTTCCCGGCGACATGCACACGGTCTCTGATCTCCAAAGAATATTACCCAGTAACTCGTGGGGTCTCGACACTAGCTCCATCACGCTCAACGTTATCCATTTTCTCGCGACCTAGCACCTCTACCACCTCTAGCACCTCGCAGCCTCCCTCGGGCCGCACTCCCTGGGTGACCTCTCAAAGACTCCAAACGAATAATGTCTACGTGGTGTATCCCCAACAAATACTAAATAACCAAAAGAAAGGAAAGACGACTCTCGCAAGAAACCCTAATATCGACAACTTTCTAACAACCATCAACCTAGGCAATACAACCACAAGACACCATAAAAGACTCTAACCTAGGCTCTCGTTACTAAATCAGAACGATCCACACCCCAAGCCTGGCCGCCTCGGTGTGGTCATTAACAACCCGCATACCTCGTAGTCAACAATCGATGGATACTATAAACAATTACGACCGCTTCATTGCTTCCAAAACAAAACTCTCTATTCCATCGTGGTGTGTTCCAACAACATTATCCAAACAAAACAATGCATAACCCAATACAACCACCCGAATAATACAACCAAAGTGATATGCAAGAAATCCAAAATACAACACACAAGTCTAGAAATATATACAAGTCGACAACAAAAGTGGGAACGACTCACGAGGACTCTTATGCTACCACCGCCTCACTTATGATCTTCACTTGAAATGGGCCATGTGTATCCCTCATCCAATTCCCTGATACCCAGGCATGCCCAATGAGAAAAGCGGAGTCGCCTATTGCCGTGAGCGAATATAAATACCACGTATCTTACCCAATCACATGTATAATCATGTTTTATATATATACACATATGTATATACCCTAAACTGTGGTTTACATATAATGAATAATCGAATTGCCAAATCACATGTGAAGCCTTCATACGATATCACATAATACTATACGCTAGAGCTTATAAATCAACAATGCATATTCAAGTTAAGGGAAATAGTCTCATCACACAAAGTCATCGTATGGTGAATCTAATTTCCACAAATAGTAAACAAACGAGAAACCAATCTCCACAATAACAACAAAACAAATTTAGTAATCCACCTCCAATAAATAATACAATACAGAGGAAATCCACCTCCAAGTAATACACACATAAGGAGGAATCCACCTCCAAATAATCGATGAGGCTCCCACCTTACAATCCCTAATTAGGTTATGGCCCTCGATATTTATACTGCCACCAACCTCCTTCAATCCACCTTGGGCTACCCACAATTATGCATACACACCAAACCTCCGGGTTGGGGTCACCACCATTCGTGAAATAACAAACAAAGCAATCAAAATACATGCACACAGACATTATCAATATAACACACCACCTCGCATCACAAGTACACACACAAGACACGGGTATAACCACAATCTCATAACATGAATCATTATTCATACAACTATCTCATAATATAAACTAAGTAATCACCCTATCTCATGATACGAATCATAATCCCAATTATCTCATAGATATGAACCATAAACACACTACATTAATGAGTATCAAATAGTAATCTCAATTATTTCATAATATGAACTATGTAATCAAGACAACACACATGTCAAAATAATCCCATGCCAACACAAAATATATGTGTTGCTAATATATATATGAGTATTCCCATCGCGAGATTTGTACTCACAAGAATGATAACTCTAGGTAGTACTCGTATATCCAAAGTTCAACTCCTTTGATAATCTTAAACGGGAACAAGATTCGAGGTTGGATTCAAACAAAGTTTCACTATATAATGGAAAATCAACGTTGGGGGCTTAAGGGGGTTCGGCCTCGAAAGCAGAAGCAAGAGAATGATTGGGTTATTGTGTTTTGAAGAATGAGGATAAGTATGGACTTAGTCATCGTGGTGGTGTGGAACGCTAAAGGGATTAGGTCTCGCTTGGTCCGCTAATTTCGCTTCTTCTCAGGCTATGAACAATAACATAATTCGAACACGAAATAAATTAAATTTCTATACTAAATGTATTATCGCCCAACCCATATTATCATTATTCGATTCAAATTTTAACTTATCCGCAAAACACTAACCGGCAACTAAAATCATATTAAAATAATGCTTATACAGATCGGGTTATTTCAGTTTAATTAGACCGCTGATTAGGTCGGGGACCCGATTTGGTTGGATTTTCTTAAGTAAAGGGGTTGTTTTTGGCTCGTTGTGGGTAAAGATATGACTGGTTTTTCATACGAGGGTCAGATGGTAGATTATAGGTTTTTACCCCCAAACTTCTCAAAGATTATATTTTTAGCCCCAAAGTTTTATATTCTATTTTTAAGGGCCTCAATTTTTTTCATTATAATAAACTAGCCCAATAATAATATAATCTCACTAAAATCCATGTCAATGCCTAAAATTTCCAAAATTAATTTAATTAATTACTTATTACAAATATTTGGATATTACACTTCATATGTGAAGGGGAGTCATGCCTTAAAACTCCATATGTGAGCAATTGATTTCGAATGTCTCCTATCTCATGAAAGTTGAAATTCTGAATCTTTTAAGAAGTTATTGACTAGACGGCTATACATACATTAAATATGCGCATTTGATAAGGTCTTGAAAATTTATAAGAATATGATCGAGTTCATACATGTGTTTCAAAACTCGATCATTTTAAGAAATGTTTTTGTTCTTTGTTTTGAAGATTTTTGTTGTGTTTAAAAACTCTTGTTTTCAAAACTCTTCTTAACTCTGGTTTAAGGCAAAATCAATAATGTTTTTCTTATTTTTGATGTTTTGATTGGCTTGTGCAAGAAAAGTGGATATTTCTTCTTGTTTTCCAAATCTCTTTCCACTTGAACCTTTCCTTTTGGGTTGATTTATTTTTCAACCACGTGCTTAAAAATGATTACAAAAATTTAAGTTGTTTGAAAATGTCTCATACTCAAATGTCCTCATATCTATTTCTCGATGAATATTTGACTTGCTTTTCATTTGAGATGTATTATACTTAAAGCTTTATCCTACATACATTTCTTTTGAATTTTCACAAGTCTCTACGCTACATAATTCCAAATGAATCTTTTTGAAGAGGAATTTCTAAATTGATTTGTGACCTTCCACTCAAGATGTTTTGATTTAAATGTTTCATGACTTGAGTATTTAGGGATTACTGTGATTGCTCCTAGACACGTCCTTTAAATGAGATATGCAAACTTTCTATTGAGAAATGGGGAGAGTCTTACCTATCGTTGATAAGGGGAGTAATCAAATAATATTGGCTCAATGTGTCCAAAATTATTTTAGCATTAATACATTGATTCCTAGTCCAACTTATTTTAACAAAATCTTATGCTTCTTTTTACTTATCTTCAAATTTTATTAAAACTTGTGTGTATACATGTCATATGATTTCAAATGATTTCATTCTTAAACTATGTATAACACACACCTTACTTATCATCCTTTTCCTAAATGGTTGCCCAATGAAATCCTTAGATCAAGGGCTTTTCCTACTCAAGATGATATTGCACTTGAGCCTTGCTATCCCTAAGAGAACTTTTGTTCGAGGGACGAATTGACAAACTTATGATCTTCTTTATCCCGATGATAACATTATTTAAGGGACAATCCTATTACTTATTCTCTTTTGAGTTTGTTCAAATTTTTTGAAAAAGATAAATGAAGTAATATTTTATCATATGTCATTGTTCTTAATTTAATCTTTTCATGACATGTGTTTGACATTAGTTGTTCTATTTGTTACACCTAGGTTGGACCTTGAAATGGTTTTATATTTGATGTCATACACACTTTCTTTATGCTTTATTGTTTATCTTTTGCTTGTGTATGAATCATGTCAAATGTGGTAAATCATTATCCATGCTTGACATGTTGGCGGTACCTTATTATGCTTAATTTATTACTTTTTTATGAGACAAAAGGGAGAGAATGTGATGTTATATATCATGTTAAGATGTCATGTTATACCATGCTATATAGTGGCCGAATTGTCTTATTTATTGCTTAGCATGTGTATATGAGGAAATCATGCCAATACCCTTATAAATTGACATGTGTTTGACATCAATGTTTTGACATCATCAAAAAGGGGGAGTTTGTTGGACTATGGAGTCCGTACTCTTTATTTTGATGATTACTAAAATATTGATTTACTATCTAATATGTGGGATTAAGTATTCTTTTGTAGTTATGTTAGAAACAAAGCTCATAAGCGGACTTCAAAAAGTATGTGTACCTATATACATGCAATGTTGACGGTTGACATTGATCTAGAAAAAATCCTCTCTATACCTAGGCGAATTTGGTGATCCCTAACCCCCCCCCCCTCATTGTAGCTACCTTCTCCGGCGGCCTTATGGCCAACAGAGACCAACTCCGGCCTCCTCCCCACGAGGTGGGTGTGCACTTTCCTTCAAAGACTACACTTTCTAAAGCAATGCCACCTCTTCCTTTTACTACCATAGTCCAAGGTCAACAAAAAAACCAATATTTGGCTCTCAACTCAAAAGTTCATTATCAATCTTCGAAAGGAAACCATGTTTTGTTCAAGAGTTCGGTAAGACCCTATTAAATAACTGAATTTTTAGTAGGAAAATTCTCCATGCCCACCTCCACATTCACGCGGTATTCGATAATCTCATAAGTAACGGGTCAGCCCAAGATCTATCCAGTGAATTGTGCTCATCCGTAGCGAGCCCACCAAGACTACCAAATAAATTCGACCGCCACAAAGACGTGTCCACAAAGCGGCACTTAATCCTAGCAGGAAATCTTTTACCAAATTTCTGCTCTTGAGAGACCGTTAGTGGATAAACGGTGTTAAGAGCTCAATTAATGAGGAAATTATGGGGAGCATTGAAGACCATAATGACCCGACCCCTTAATGAGCCGCAAGACTTTATCACCTGATAATAATGGAGCCTTCAAGACTTGATCAAAGGTAACGGTCCAAATCATTATAAAAGGTAAACCTTGATAGAAATCAAGTAAGTTCACTTTGATACCCAAAATCTATTTACAGAAACCAAACTCTTTCAATCTCTTACTAACTTGATCGTTGGAGTTTTTGTGGCAGGGAAACCGTTTTGAAGGCTTTTCCATTGGAACCAAGACGTATCGAAGCACAACTCGAAAGACTTATCATTTAGTCCACTACCAAAATAGACCAGGCCATCAATATTGTTTGTTGACCCCAAGCTTCAAGGGAAGTATAATCTTTCAATCATTGATAACAAGCATCTCTTTATTGAAGTAGAATTGAAAATTGACTATGCAATGGTTTGGCTGAAACTAACTTGGTCTATTGTTGGTTTTACTTGTTGGAAATCAATGAATATTGATTTATATAATGATGTCTATTTAAGTATTAACTGCCAGAATAATTCATTTAACATTTAGTTAAATGAGATTACATAAACTGAAAGTTCAATAATAGTAATTGTAATTACTAGTCAAGATCTCATGATAATACCAGAGATTATGCTACATTGCTAGATCTCATGCATACTTATTATAGTAATAATAATGGTCAATTATATTATTATATGGTTGCTATTATCTGAGCCTAGAAGGTCACACATACAAAGTGATGTTGAATTATATTTTATGTATGAAATTAAACAGTACTTGCAAAATCGGTAGCCGATCAGAATCAATCTTAATGCTGGTTCACCATTACTGCTCGGTCTTAATGGCCCCATTAATACCGGATAATATGGTTTCTACCTCATTAAGGGGTCAAGTAAGTATGGTCTTCAATGCGCATCATAACCGCCTCCTTAATTGAGCTAATTATACCGTTGTATGATACGGGTTTTCCTTCTGACCGGAAATAAAGCGGCTCAACTCTCATGAAGATAAGTACAGCTGGGCCCCCCGCCATCTTCGAACTCAGTCCATTTATTCGGTGAAGCCACCCGGTTCCGTCACTAATGGGATTAGTCCACTCCTCTTTCTGGGATCTGGCCCACGGGCCATTACTTGTGGGATTATCATTTGCCCCTAGACCCGCCCATTTTCCATGGATCGGATCTTGGAATGTTAGTCGGTGTTTTCTTCAGCGTGTACCAAACAGAGCCTTATGGGGTTTCATGCACCTACCAGGGACATTTCATCTCCTTGGGCATTTAGTCATCTCTCCTTCAGCCATCATACCTCAGCCTCTTTCACTCTTTCATATTACCGCCCATACTTTGAATTTGAAAAGGAAAGTCTATTCCCTTTATAAACCGAGGGAGGTGCAATCTCTTGGGTCTTTATTCTCGAATCTCAACAAAACCTGAAGAAACCTTTCTTCCATATGCTCTTCTAATCTCTTCCATCCCTCGAGTAGATTTTCCCCTCTCCTCTACGGCTCAAAATATACTCTTAGGACTTACCCTTCTCTCAAGAGGTCCAAGTCTGCTTAAAATTCCCCGCCTCCCCGCTAGTCCCCTCCTCCTCTACCCCTCAAATCTCTCTCGCTCCCTCACTCAAAGCCCAAAGATGGGTCTCTAAGGGTAGGTCGTCATAAACACCTTTCTACCCATTTCCACCGTGGGAGATGTGTATTGCAGAGTCAGTCCCATTCCTCTGTCATACATGAAGTCTCGGCTCCGTCATAGGAATCTATATCATTTCTTTGCTTTTGTTTCTATTTTATTGTACCCTATCATTTCCTACTGATCTTTTCTTCTACTAAGCGAAGCTGCCTAGTGCCAACAGCTTAATCCGCCATTTACCAACATGCCTCTGAGCTGCTGGCCAGGAGTTAACCAGAACCGGCCAAGACATGTTCAAGCAAGGTACTGTAAAGAGTTAGACCCTCTCAAAGTGGCCGTGGAGCATTTCTCCCTAGAACGAGCCTCCCCACGCCCAATATCTTCACGGACATACAGAGGTGCGCTGCACTTCCGTATAGCTGGGCAAGAGAGTGGTCAGCCCCATGCCAGTCGCTTGGGAGTGATGTGGGATCTACTTGTACGATTCCTGCACCGCCAAGCAGATCCCCTCAAGAACCTGCCTTGCCCTCCCCGGCGACCTTGTTCTACGACTGTAACCAAGTCCCCCAACTCCCAACTCGGCCGAGAGTATATACCGCTGTACCTCGTCGGGATTTAAGTTCGAACGCCACGCCGGCCCTTTCCTCCTATCGTTCTGCCCGCTTTGCCCCTTCCTCCTATCGTCCCTACCTCTTTGCCCCTAGGCCTTAGGTAATACTACAAAAAACAAATTAGAGGGCACTTCAAATAACATAAAGAGGATACAAAAAAACATCATTATAAAGACGTCTCTAAGTTTTTTTAACTCAAGTGATTCCATATATTACAAAATTACTCTCTTTTATTTATTAATATGATGTAAAATATAACAAATAAAATCTAAATATTTAAATTATATTAGAATGAAATGTCAATTATTATTCATATTATATTCATCTTCTAACGATTGGTACCAATTACAAATAAAATTCAAAAATTATTTCATAACAAATTATAAACTACAAATATTACAGTAAATAATTGAAAATGACAAAAAAATGACTATATGACTACAAATCTTAAAGCCTTCTTGGTTCGAGCCTAACAACAGATCATCTTCCTGCATGAGGACCACATGAATGAAACAACAGATTAAAAAGACAGAATAAAGAACATTACATAAAATGGAAACAGATAATCTATACAATTTCACCTTAACCTTCATCTTCATTTTTTTCATGGTTCACCATCAAATCTGGTCATCGAAAGTTTTCTACAAAAATATTAGCGCTCAGAATGGAAACAGATAACCAAAGTAAACCATTAGATATAACTCTAAGGACATGAAACTTATTAAGGCCTTAACATTCAAAATACATTAGCAAAATAAACCATTAGATATAATTTTAAGGACATGAAAATGCCGATATTTCCAGCAATAAGTCTTGATAGATGATTGGAAACTGGTGCTCAGAAAGAGTAATTCCTCAAGGCTAGAAAGAGGTGTTAACAATACTTCAGTTATGATTGATAGGGTGTTAGTGTTCCTCCAAGGCTTGGAGAAATGTATTAGCTTTCCTATCCTGAAGAAAGATAGATAAAACTATACATGGCCAATGGATTCCTAGTCATTTATATATATATAAACTACTGATCTCTATAAGCTAAATATCCCAACAACTAAGAAAACACAATTTGAGCAATATGCGATAGGAAAAATACAATTGTGTTTGAAGCTCCTAATAATACATTGCAGAAGTTCAATTGAAATTGTCAAGAAAAGTAAAAAACATAGAGAAACGTACCTTCAGATATATTGGAAGAGTAGCTCACACGACTACACCTAGCCCCTCAACGCTGCATGCGTGATGACCACCTGTAATCGTTGGGACTCATTTGAGCAGAGTGAGTAACAAGCAGGTAACAATGCTGTCAAAGACTGGATAACCACTCTTTTTTTTTAAAAAAGGTTGACACCATCAACCTAAGGATCCCTATACTACATTCTTGAAGTTTTACCAAACTCAAGGCACAAGACATACAATTTCATGACTATCAAGCTAATCAAAAGGATTAGAAGATCTTGCTATGAACTTTTAAGAACCTTAGCTATCAAATTGAATCGTCTTCGCTTCGCTTCTCGGCCTAATTTCTGCCACAACAGCCCAAAGTTCACAATTACTGAAGTATCAAATACATATCTACATCTGTATATCTTATGTTATATTGTCACAGATATATCTACTCAATTAAATGTAGTGTGTAAGAAGATGATCACCTTGACTAGTAAAGTGGCATCGACTACTTCCCGATGAAGTGAAGCCACCATATACAAACTTTGAAACGTATTGCATTACTTGAATAACAAATACTTAATTTTTCCATTGAATTTCATTTAAAGATAGTGAAGTAGCAGTAGCAGAATTTCATTTAAAGGTTAATTTTGTCATTTAAAGCAAAAGATTTCTTAATTTTTGCCCATTCAATTTCAGAATTGGACAAACTCAAAAAACATTCCACAAATAAAGATAGTGAAGTAGCACCAGCAGCAGCAGCAACAACTTACAATAACTAAAAAGCAACGATTAGAAGAAATTAATTTAAAGCAGCATACAACTTCAACTGAAATCAAAGTTTTTTATATATTGTGAGTGATATTTAAAGTCTCAGTTCTATTTTTAGGACAAACTCGAAAAAATTCCACATATACGACAATTCATAGACTACTTGAAACTATGCATTTCACTAAAATTAGATAAAATTAAAATGAAATATACATAAATAGAAATTAGGAAAAACAATATAAAAATTGGGAAATATATATACAAAAACAGAATTTAGAAAAAAAATATATATATAAAGAATTACTTATCGGATAATTGGAGAAGGTGGCGAAGGCAGAGGAGAGGCTGGAGAGGGAGGGGGAGGGGCTGGAGGTCGCGGGAGGGGGAAGTGCAGGCCGGCGTGGGGGCTAATAAGCTAGTTTTAGGTTTTAATTTTTTTTTTTAATTAATTTAACTTAGATCGCACCAAAAGCGCCCTCTAAGTGTAACTTATATTACACATCGTCCTCTAAAAACTTCTTATGCATATTTTTATTTCTTTTTATGTGTTTTTGTGTTCTATTTTTGTATATTGGTATTTACTTCTTCGTCTTCGGATCGGAGGATCATCTCAGCCTCTTATGGCTAGGGTTTTACCTTAGAGAGTTTTGTATCCTTATTTATTCCTTTCCCTGGTCCTTTCCATGTTCATATACATGGAAAATTCGGATCCTGGCCACAAGGCGGATTATACATTGATGGGCTTCCCTACCCATGACCTTCTACTTGTTCAGCTGAGGTGATTCACTTTCTCCGATCACGGGGCAAGAGAATATACTAAATTTCTAGATACATGATTTTATCAATCCGCTTTTATGTTTCCTCTCGACAAATTTTTCATCTCAGCTTGATTTTTCTAATCCATATAGAACTTTAAAGGCATAAATAGTTTTAATCAATCAAGTCCTTATTTCTGAAATAATAAGCAGGCTTACACATTCTATGACCACGGCACTGACGCCTCCAGGTCTCCTCAGCTCATACGCCGTGATCGGTCCCACTATCCTTGATTTACGTATATCCCTCCTATGAGACCTCCCACTTTAGGATTTTTCATGAGCGGATTCTTGTATTTCTTAAAAACCAGTCCCCCACCAGATTCTCAGATTTCTCTCAAAATCCTTGCCATTTTATCCACAGCGGCAGCTTTTTTCCATGAGCCGTGTTCGCGTGAATATCTACCGTCAACAAGACATTAGATCCGTAGACCATGTTGATGGAGGTTTCTCCAGTGATCAGATTCGGATGAACGACCATATCACTGTCGGAAGCTCCTGATCCCAACTACTCCCTTTTGTCAGTCAAGCGCCTCAAGATTACACTTGCTCCTCATCATTTTCACTTGTCCATTAGCTTCAGGGATATTACACTCCGAGGTCAGCTATGTGATTTATATCTAGTTCCGCACACAGATCCTCAATCTTCCCGGCCGTGAACTTGATCGCGTTGTCTGTGACCAGTACCCGGGGCACCCCAAACTTTGTGAATATTTCTTTTAGGAACTGTTACAACTTCTCCTGATATTGCTTGGGGAGTGACTTTGCTTCGAACCACTTCAGCGGTGAGTCCACCGGCCACAATGGCATACCATCCGGCTATTCTCATCAGATTCCCATTATATCAATTTCACCGTAGAATGGAATCGGGAAGCAGCATACTAACCATTTCACGAGTGAGGTCGATAGGAAATGTCGGGCGCTGCCTCCGGCATGAATCGCTGCTTGCTACTTGCCTCAAAGATACGCGATATCGATTTACTCAGAATACTCCCCGATCGCACTTCACGCAAGCACTCTCGCCGATATGACTATCAGACTTGTACACGCCCATGCACTCTTCGAGCACCTCATCACCCTACTTCCCCGTGTCACGCATCGGACCCTAGAAAGACCTCCTCCCAGACAATACCCCATCCAAATAGGTGTATCTGGTCTCAGTCAGATTCTTGTTAGCTACCTGAGGATTTTTGGGTGCGTCCCGGCCCTAAGTCCAACATAACTTGATACCATGGCTCCGGGGGATCCTTGCCCCTCACTCTCAAACATGTTGTTCATTACCTCCTTCGACTGGAAGGCTTCCTCCTCTACCCATTCCACCACCGTGGCCTCAGGGAGTGTCTCATACCTTGCATGTGTTCTGCCCCCAAAGCATTTGCTAATGTTAACCCATTGGCACATGCTTCATACTCAAATTGTTCATTGCTCAAGGCAACCGCAGAGCATAGCCTCTATCTCTCATACCCTCTGGGGACCACAATAATATCCCTACCCCCGAGCCACCGGGATTATCGCACTGCCTAATTATAACACAGATCCTCGCGAATATCACCCTACCATACATCAACTCAGATGCTTCTCCTCAATCGTCTGGTTTGCCAAGCATTCAACAGATGTCCATCAATGCTCGAGCTGATACTGCTCCTGCTTATACTTCAGTCAACTTCATAAGCCTCTACGGGTCCACTTGACTATTCTTACCGACCAAGCCACAGAGATTCTACAAAAATCTCGCCTCGCTAGCTGATCCGTGATCACATCAACCGTGTGCTCAAGCAGTGCTTTAGCTCCGGCCGCCACTTTTAAGGTAAATACCACCTAGTGGGTACCGTGTTTTGCCTCCCATTTAATTTACGACGAAGAAACATCCTTGAACCTTTCCTCCTTTTTTATCAAGACAATGCTCGTGGCTCGGCCCGGTGCCGCCGTACATAGCCTCTAACGCCCCCGCCACGCTCCTCGCCAACAACTATGTCGACTCCGGGCGTAGGCTGAGGTATTGAATGACTAATTAACTCGTCGCATTCAAACCTTTCCTTCGATGGCTTCAGGCTGAGGCCCGATCCCCGTCTGACAACTGCTCAAGGATCCACTGATCAATCAAGGCCTCCTTCAGTTTTAGTACTTCAAAGCCGAACTGCCGATATCTTGTCCTGATTGGGCTCGACCCTCCGCTAATCATATACCCCAGAACACGTCCGATGTTACGCGAACACAAACTTCTCCTGCCTCAACCGAGTGTTGTACTTCCCTCAAGCTCCCTGCTTTCCGGATGCTCACAGCTTCATGATCTGCTTCCTAATTTTGGCGAGTACACATCAATAGGATCTCCATATTTCGCCATCCTGGCAGAATACCTCGTTGACCAACTGGCTAGGTATTAGCTGGCTGCTCCCAGATTTCACAATAATGACTTTCCACAATAAAATTTCATACTCAGCCATTTAATGTTTTCCACGCCTTCCTCGCCAAGTGAATATCCGATGAAATCCACATAAGGCGTCTTAAAATCCACCACCTCAGAGTCGTGTACTGGAGTCCATTAACCGCTCAATGTCGATGGTAGAAATCCTTAGCATTTCTTTATTGGATGTCAGCGGTTTCTCGGTGACATCCTTCGTGTGTTCCTATTTGGTTTAAGGATCATCATCATCGCCACAACCAAGCCTAGAAATCATAAACTCTACTGCATCTACCCCTCAACAACTCGATGGCATCTACCCCCGAAAAGGTCTGTTTCTTGTATTCGACGGGACATATGGGTCACAGACAAATATTGGTCCACACCCCGATCACCTCCTGCATATCTTTGGCTCCCATGCAAATATATCCTTGTACTCTCGGAAGACCGGATGAACATCACCTCGTACCTCGGCCTGGGGTCAGTACTCCATCTCTCTACACTGGCCTGCTCATTCTCACCAAAAAGTGGCACGCCCAACATCCTCTGCATTTGACTTTCCTTTCTTATGGGCTCTCCCTCGAGCAAATGCAGAGTGCAGCCATTATTCCTGCCCGAGTCTCCTCCATTCTTTTGATCGATCCGGGCTTACATACGCATTCGACGCGTCGCTATAGCTCGTTATCCTCTCGCCTTCTTCGATCATTGAATCTCTCTCTCTCGTAATCCAATATCGTGTTTGAAACTTCATAAGACAGAAAGCAATTGGTACCACAGCCTCAAACTAGGACAACGTTGGTCTTCCAATAATGCCATCAGAGGGCCCCTTTCGACATGTGTACATTTACTTTGTAACCCCACTATCTTTGCCGCCACTCAGGATGCCTTTCCCATGGTGACCATGGTGATCAAGCCATCTCAACGGCTCACCTGAACTCAACCAGCAAAAATCAAGTGTATCTCGCGCCCGACTCATCCCCACTTCTAGGTCAAAAGTAAGATATAGACAGAACTTCCAGTGTCCACCAATATTTGTCCCACCTCAAAGTTCGCGATCAAAGGTGTGATCACCAACGGATCCTCATGGGGGCATTTTATCCCTTCAAAGTCTTTCTTGGAGAAAGACACGTCTGAGAACTCGGTTCATGCTCCTATCATTACAACATAGATATCTCTTAAAGAGGACTCCCCATGTGTAGCCCCTAATCAATCTCTCTCCGCCTCCGCCTCCTCGAACGACAAGCATCTCCTCATGACATTGGGAGGACCGTCCGGGGACTCCAACCTTCCTCTATCAGTCATGCCCACACTCTATGTCTCTACACCTTAAGCCGTCTTCAGACAGCTTCAATCTCGATCTTGAGATATCTTCAATCATCCGTATCAGATCATGTCTTTTAGTGATAAGGGGCGTGATTTGCTCATATCCTTCAGAGACTGAGAGGCCCTTCACTTCTGTGCCGCGCTAAAGATCTCGCTTATCCGATCTCTAAGAATATGTTTCCTTGTTTAAAGTGGGGGTCATAATCACTCAATATTTCCCACTTTGGCTTCCATCTCTTCATCCTGAAAGGGATCATGTAGATTCGGGCCCAATCTGTTCGGGACTCCTTTCAAGAATACTAATGTTTCTTTCATCTATTTTGTCACCTCCTGATCCTCGATGTATTTGTAGGCACGCTATCAATTCCTCCAAGCCATGCCTTTTCATAATGTATTCTTTCAACTTGCCCATCCTTAGCCTTCAATGAACGCCACACTGCTATCTTCCTCGGGTCACCTCAGTTAACGAGGTTGAACTCCGTCTTAAATCCCATCCCGAGATCTAAATCGCTTTCATTCTCTCCCATTTGACTCCGTCATGGTGGAATGCTCGGCCCCGT
This sequence comes from Lithospermum erythrorhizon, assembly GCA_019722365.1. Lineage (NCBI taxonomy): Eukaryota > Viridiplantae > Streptophyta > Magnoliopsida > Boraginales > Boraginaceae > Lithospermum > Lithospermum erythrorhizon. Next base: position 15,029 of record JADFUC010000926.1, on the reverse strand, counting down.
CTCGTGTAACGACTCCACCCTAAGTCGGCCGCCCAGGTTGATCATTAACAACCTAAAATAACGTAGTCACCAAATCATTTGATATTAACAATCTAATATGACCAAATGATATTATAAATTATAAAACTTCACATCGTGGGTGTTCCTTGGAATATCCAATAAAGAATTGCATAACAACATGTAAATCCACCTTTTAATACTGACAACTAAGGATACACAAGAAATCCAAAATACAACATAGGAAAGTAATGACAACCTGGGGACTTCAACGAAATACAATTATATAAGCAAGCATACAACCTAGACAACAAAAGTGGAAAATGACTCCATTTGTGTCTTCCTATGCCACCTCACTACCTCATCTATGATCTTCACGCAGTAATGCATCCCTGTATTAATCTAAACGATCACCTGTAGAAAAACGCCCGCCCATGAGAATAGGAGTCAAATATTGTCGAGTGAATAAAAAATACCACAAACTCTGATCCTACTCACATATTCATACTTATATATATATATATAGCATACAGATAACATTAACCGTGCTACACAACGAATAATAACCTGTCTAATAAATCACATAACTCCTTATATTTATGATCAACATAATACTCATAATGCTAGGAGCTTATAACCATCAACAATGTATATTCATTTAAGTGGAAAATACGCCTCAAAGACAATAAAGTCATCAAATAAAACGAGGAATCCACTCAATAAAGAATACACACATATAAGAATTCACCTCCAAATAATACACATACGAGGAATCCACCTCCAAATAATTATTTATAATCCACCTCCACACAAAGACGAAAGCCTCCACCTCCATCCTCACCGAGGCTACACCCCCCAATACTTATACTCACACCAAAACCTCCAATCCACTGGGATACCCACAATACGTGATACCACACCAAACCTCCCGGCCTGTGGGTCACCACCGCCTCCCAACAAACAAAGCACTCAAAACACATCCGCATACCACACACAACACACGCCCACATAAAGACACGTTGCATACCCACAATCTCATAAACATTGAATCATATTCACAATCTTATCTCATAATATACCTCTTTATAATCTCAATTATTTCATCATATTAATCATAACCAAAATTTACATTATTACTATCAATTCACCTCAACTATTTCATAATAAGAATCATAATCACACAATAGTTACATATCGTAATAGTCTAAGACACCATGCAAATATATAACATAATATATATGAAGTGGTTCCCATCGAGATTTGCATCACCTCAAGGCCAAAAGCCATACACACCTCCACATGTTAAACCAAGTCAAACTCCTATTCAAAGAAATTATACATTATAACACATTCTCAGAATAACTCTCTCTAACATCTAAACCCCGAGTATTATACCACATCTCATATCAAATTAACTTCTTAATATCCTATCCCCGAAATTAGTATACACTTCTAAAATTCCAACTTAACTACATTCAATTTACCAACTTCATAACTCCCAATATTCGGTCATCCCTTTATTATCCCAACAATAACACGTTAGTCACATTCCAATCAATCCAACAATCAATCGCCAACTAATTAACCCATTATAATCAACCTTTAGTTCAAAAACCCAATTACTACTCAACTGGAATAACTTAACCCAACAATATCATCCACCAATCAACCTCTCAAAATATCCAAATTATACCGCAAAAAACCATATTAAATCTTTTAACAAATTACACTTTACAAATTCCAATAATTCTTTCAAAAGTCAAATAAAAGTGAACATAACCTATTCTAAACAATTTCAACCCAAGAATCGATCCTTATCACTTCCTAATACATAATCCAAACTTAGTGATAACCTATATCTATTTATATCCTCAAGACTAAAGTCAACCAAATTCAACCCCTGTTCACATCCCAAACCATGAAAATATCTCCAAAAGATTCCAACTTTAACTTCACAAAACAATTATATTTAGGACTATAACATATTTCAAAGTTTAATAATTGGCAAAAGTCAACTAAAGGTCAACTCTCCAAACTCAAGAAATACTCTCAAAAGATTTGATCTTTCTTACCTGCATACGATGCAGTGACGATTGCAGAAGCAAATCCACAACTTTGTCCTCGAAGCTTAAGAACACCGACGGAAGAAAATTCCCAGTTAATTCTCCACTCTTCCGCACTTAAATCTCAATGAAAACGATTTCAAACGTGTTATTTCCCCTGCGGGCATATATTACCCATCTCATAATTGCCTCTGCATAACGATACTCATTCCAAAATTATTGATATCATCTTCGGTCCCACCCACCGAAATGTACTCACCTCAACCGACCGGGATTTGCTTGTGGCTTTTCCACTACTCTAACTTCTTAAATTCTTTTAATTTCACCTCAAATACTCAAATTCTATGAAACTTTATATACTATCAACATAATATTGGTACGGAACGAAAGATTACACGCCGGACCTTTCCCACCTATGTTTCAAACCACATCTCGGGATTGAAAATTGCTCCTCCGGGTCCGCCTTTCCCCGGGTGAACTTAGCGGGGGCAGTGGAGCTTCACGCCTACTGCATAGCCAAGGCTTCCCAATCTCCCCGAGAAAAGGTCGGCCGACGAGCGAAGCCCATGTTATTTCCCATTCAAGATTGCCGGCAGAAACTCTTTTCTCAGCCGGTGGCATCTATTTGCTTCGCAACAAGGCCGATACTCCGCCGTAGGCATTTCACATACTCGCGCCGAGCCTCCCGCGAAGCTGGTCAAGGCTGGCTGGTGGGCTGGTCGCTGCTCATCCTCACTGTGGGGGCGATATGCTTCTCACTTTCTCCGGACAGATGCATTTATACGGCTTGTTGTCCTCCCCCTCAACAAGGGAGCGAGTCTTTCCCAACTCATATCCATTACGCTATGGAAAATTTTGTCGGTTTAACCCTCAGATCAATCATGCCATCTCCGCGGGCGCGAGCTACCCACCCCTAAGTTTGTTATCCCGACCCAACGTAGATCGGGCCTGAGGGTTTAGAGATATTCATTCCAATTTAAAGAACTAGGTTATTCATGTTCAGGCATTGTTCCCCAAGGACCATTATCTTCCATCTGGAGTTCATCTTTCCGGCAATGCAGTGGCAAGGACTTTCTAAGACAAGTCTTCAACGTAATTTAATCTGTCCGGTTTCTAGAAGGACTGATTTACGTTCTCTCCAAGCTTTCATGCTTTGATACTTCTACCAAATAGAAATGCCTTTGTACCAAGACCGGGTTGCCCCGGCTAAACACCAATTAATCGAGTTTAGATTTATAAATGTAATCTATGGATCAAAGTGAAATTTTATTTGATTGTCTTGGCGATTATCTTTATATTGCTAGAACGTTACTGACGGTTCGATAAAGATTCATTATTACCAGATAATGTTTGCTTCGGCTTCTTAAGGGTTCTGTGTACTATGGTCTTTAATATGCCCCATAACCGCCTCCTTAATTGAGGTCATTATACCGTTGTATGATAACGTATGCTCCCTTCGACAAAGTCAGCGGCGCAGCTTACGACAGACGTAGATTTCATCGGGCCATCTTCGTAATCCAGATCCATTTATTCGGTGGTCTTCACTGTCCGGCTCTACTAATGACGGCCTCCACCTCCTCCTTTGGCTCAGTCCTTAGGTCAGCCCATTACTTGTGGGATTATCACTTACCAAGAAAAACCCAATGGGAAAAAACTCAGTGAAGGAAAAAAATAATACAATGCATATCATATGTCCCTCTGATGAGATCATCAATATATATCATATATCCCCCTAATGAGATCGTCGGTGTAGATTATTCAAGTAGAATATCAAATAACGCTACAAGCGTTTGTCAATATTGCATGATTATACAATCACGTATCGCTAAAGATACATTAGAACGGGTACTTCAAGATCAAGTTCATCTCTTTGAATGAGATACTAAATATCTCTATTTAATCTCATTTAATCGAGATTAAATATTTCTACCATATCAAAATATCATATGGGTTTAGAATTTCAAGCTTATTGGCTTGCATTTACCTTACAGTATTTGATCCAAATTCATTATACATTTATCGCAATCGGCGGACCCTACAAGAGTTCTCAGGCCGACTTATTCTACGATAACTGTCATCAAGAACTCTTCTAGAGTCTCTATAAACTATAATCGGATCTTCAATAGTATCATGATTATTCAGGTCATTAATAATGACAAATAAATCAAATCATCAATAAAAATATGAAAGATCAATATCAACTTACAATTATTAATTCAAATATCTCATACCACATACTAAATAAACAAATAGATTATATAATCACATAACACATAATATATGTATGAAATACTATAAATAAATTTGCATATTCATGTGATATTGAATAAAATGATAATGCAAATCAATATCTAATAATGCAGTTCGAACTTGTAATCCATCATCCGGAGGGCTTTAAATTTATTCAATATTTTTCGATATTGACTCATCTAAGTTTGGTTCCCGGGAATATAGATATGTGCTTCATCCATCAAAAATCCTATTACATATTTTCGTAGATATCATTTCCTTCATATTTTCGTTATAGTGCAACTCATATAATGATTTCAAGAGTCTTTACTTTGTTGGCTACCAAACAAATATAATTTTGATACCCTCTATCAAAAGTGTACAATTTATTAATCTCATAATTCATTTAGCGCTTTCTGATACAACATTTTGTAGAGAAATTTTACTCACTTATTCGCATGTTACTCCAATATACCATTTAATATCACATTTTTTATTAGACTTCGAGTCTAAACTTTTTACTTATATAGTGAGTTCAGTTTACTCTTAACTGAGTTATTTCTCATTGTCCATTCATAAATATATTTCTATTTACTTGAGGAGATAGACTTATAATCCTCATCATATTGCTTTTCAGCTTATTATTAAAGCTCAGATCAGATATATATTTATTGTCGCATAATCTTTCTTTTGTTCACCCATGTTCATGAGTACTGAGACATATATTCATGCATTCTCAGTAAATGTCTCTCAGAGCATTTGTTATATCTTAGCTTATTCCAAGTAGATACTATTCATCTTTTTCTGAGGCGATCTTCAGACCATCTTAAAACGCTTAGCGATGGTCAACTATTTGATATAATGGTTCTTCAAGAACATTCAATTTAATTTGGAGTTATATAACAACCGGGTATAAGACTTCATTACTATCTTCGAGGTCAGAAATTGTTTAGTATCAACTTCCGGTTCATATGTCTTCCTTTAAACTCTTCAAGTTCATATTTTAGTTTTCTGGTGGACGAGTAATATGTGATATTTCATTTCAAGATATTCAATTTTCCAATTGTATATTCTCTCCCCCTCAATGTAGAAAACATTGATATATCACAGTGAAAAAATTATTTCAATTTAACATTTCCAAGTATATAGATGTTTATACCTAATAGGTATTATAAATATTCAAATGATTCATATATTGTGCATATTATTGTAAAATATATGGTGCACGAGTAATTGAGAGGGTAAAATATTTGGGTTTCACCGTACTCAACTATATCGGGGAGCCAGAGGGATAACTTTTTGGCCTGACGCGAACCCGTGTCATCAGAGTGCAATTTTAACATTTCCTAACAATCACCGAGGTATATCAGATGTAGTATACCTTTGAATTAACCAGAGTTGTCCACATGTAATGTACTCAAATTCTTTAAACTGAGGAATTTGTCAGGAACGATTCTCCCTGTGTCGTGGGTCGGGTCTGAGGTTAGGTTCACGGCAAATACTTAACATCAGAGTCACCATACAACCTGTAATTCTCAAAAGAATGAAAGAAAATACAACGGATTTATGCCTGCATGGCGATCCAAGACACCAACAATATTACAGCTCTCATACTACCAATTCAGGCTAAATCATATATACAACACGTTTTCTAAATACATACTTTGACACGACACAAGGTACACACTGAAGACTGTTGAGGATAACCTAACCACCCGAACTGCACTACGATCATACCTGGCTTCCGCCGCAAAAGCATGGTGCTACACGGTTGTAGCTCTCTTAACTACAAATTCTTTGGGTCCCTAAATAGCAAAATTGAAGCTCAATGAATATTTATATAACGAACCATAACTAATCACACATATATGCATATGTAAACATATAGTCTCAACAATTTAATATAATTCACTTCTCAAATAATCTAGAATAATTCAATACTATCCGATAACCTAATCATATCAAATAATCCAACGAAATAAATTATCCCATACACAGTCAATAACATCTATTATATCACACAAGCAACAATAACTCTACTCCGGCCCCTATTAGAGTCTACACCACCCTAATGTAGGAAAATAGTTCAAGCTATTCATTAGTTCTTCACCAAGCAAACGAAGACTAAACAAAATACACCTCGCTCTACACCCGCCAGACGGAATACTCCTCAACCTCGTGAGCCTCTTGCTGGCCGACACAAGGTTTTTATCATCATCTGTAGTACACATCTATCAGATATGTAAATTTTAGGCTATCGTAGAGAGCACATCAACCAGACCAGAGTTCTTAGGCTATCGTGAGCACATCAACCGCATTTGTAGCTCTTAAGCTATCAGAGCACATCAACCGCATCTGTAGCTCTTAGGCCATCAGAGCACATCAACCGCATTTTAGGCTACAGAGCACATCAACCGCATCGACGGCTCGTCTTACCGGCTACGCGAGTAATAAAATTTTATAATGCTCAAACTTCCGGTTTGAGGCTAGAACAACATTCGACATGGCAAATGTGTAGCATGCATCTGCTACGGTATCAACGGTAATTGTTCTCAATATAATATTTTGATGTACTTAAAATATTAAGGTATTCAAGTCATCCTTCACTTATCGCCTTTAACGCTGACAGCCAATTGGCGATAAAGTCTTTGAAACCGACAGTTTCTTTCGAGAGTTAGTTAATACGGCATCTTTAATATAGATTAGAGTTCCTCGAGGACCAAAGATGCTAAATTTTCAAACGCTTAATTAATTTTGCTCTAACTCACATTGTGATAACTGATAACATTCGCTTTTATTGTTATCAAGTAAGAAATTTTTATTTTCATTTAGAATTGTATGGATAGTAGCATTGTCTACATGACAATTTGCACTATCTCAGATGCTTACATACTCAAATAATTTCATATTCAAGGTATTTCTAGATCTAGAAGAAATCATAGGTAGTAATCAATCAATAAAATTCAATCCATGTAACTGAATTTGTATTCTTCAAATTATTTGAGTCTTGAGGTTTATAAATGAATTCATACGATGTCATATTATTTTCGAAACAATGAGGCCATCGATAGAAATTTTTCAAGTATATTCAAAAACCCCTAATTTATATGGCTTTCAATTTTAAGCACTTCATTCTCTCAACTAGTCTTCTGGACTAGTGATAACAAAAATCTTATTTGCACTGAATACATAACCAAGTGTTATAAACTAGTTGTGATTATAGTGAGGTGCTACATCACATAGTATTTTCTTTATCATCTATCATGTCATTCGAAGTCTTAAGACCTCGAATATTGGACCTCAGAATTTCCATCACCCCTTAAAACCGCAAGACATCACCGATTTGCCCACGGTTTTCCTCGAGCAGGAAAACAGTAGACGAATTCAAGGGCATTTCCACACGAGGCACTTCAAAATCAGAACACCCACCCCAAGTCGGCCGCCCGAGGTTAAGATCATTAACTTGTATACTTGTAGTCACCAAACGAATGGATAACAAAGAACCTCACGATTATCAAACAAAACCTATTTCCATCAGCAAGGCTCCAACAATACATCCAACAAAAATAACGTGGACAACGTAACACAAATCCAAGATATGAATCATAAGGAAGTATGACAACCAGAATCGGCCCATACAACCCACCGCCAACATAAAATACAAAAAAAGAAACGACCACGAGACTTCCTATGTTACCACCGCTCACCTACGATCTCCACGCAGCCTCAAAGAAACCGCCTCCTCAGCCCACCTCAACGATCACCTTTAAAACTTTAGGTACTTAAACGCCTCGCCTTATAGGGTGTTTTGCTGTTCTTGAGTGAATACAAATACCATGAACATTCCATCATATATATTCATGCTTATATATATAAATATATCATATGCACGTACATTAATCGTGGTACTTAATAAATATCCATCTGCACATATCACATGATTTCTCTCTTATACAACGTTATTACGCTGCCACGGTATTATATTCATAACTAATGCATATTCATTTAAGGGAAACAATTCAACACACAAAGTCATCAGCTGGTGAATCCACCTCCACGTATAATACACGCTGTAGGAATCCACCTCCAAATAATACATAGTAATAGGAATCCACCTCCAAATAATACACATACAGTAAACTCCAAATAATACACATGCAGGAATCCACCTCCAGCTAATCGACGGGCCTCCCACCACCATCCTCCCCGACCGAGGTACACCTCACATCACACCAAACCTCCCAATCCACTCGGCTACCCACACAATATGCACACCAACCTCCCGCCTGGGTCACCACCGCCTCCAAGCAAACATATAAAGCGAATCAAGCAATATCTGCATAATGTACCACACACACACAAAGACAATACCACACATAGCACACAAATACACACAATTTCATAACATGTATTATATCCAAAACTATCTCATAATGTAACTCATAATCTCATCATAACATACTTCATAATCATCATAGTTATCTCCCATAATATCAATCAAATCAGCTTATTTCATACTATGCATCATAAATCACAATTACATAATATCAATGAAATACATTACATCGTAAGAGTCTCAAATACTGATACGAAGAATATATATATATTACGAAGGTCCCCATCGCGAGATTTGTACTCACCTCCATCCCAAAGCGCACGCTGACTCAGTACCCTCGCTGTATCCAAAGTTCAACTCCTATTCAAAAGAAATTATATTTATGACACATCCCAGAATAACCCTCTTAACATCTATATAATCCCCGAGCGCACATGCCTCACGATTCAATTTACAACTCTAAATAATCATCCTATTCCCAAGATCGGGTATACACTTCTAACATTCCAACGTAACTATATTCCAGCCAACCTCGAAAATCTCAATATTCGCCATCACCTTATTACTCTCCAATAATAACATCTTAAGCACACTTTAACTCAATCTAGCAATCAATTAATTGTTCATACTAACCCATTAAATACAACCTCCAATTCAAGCACTAGCTACTATACGAACTTTTTCCAAACTTCTCAACCCAATCTACCATCCAGTTATCCAAACCAACAATTCTATACCCAATTCAACTATATTAAAACTCTCTAACCTCATATTACCATTTAAGTTTAATTTTGAAAAGCTCAAATAAAAGTCAAATATACAACTTACACCACTTTCTAAAACCCTAATAACTCAAAATCACCCCTAATCCCTTCCCCGATACTTAGATAACAATTCTCTACCATAATACATTCAAGATCTAAAAGTCATCAAAACTATAGGTTTCAATCCTTTAAAACTCTAAGAAATATCCCAAAAGATTCGACTTTCTACCCATTGACGAGGATTTATGAGAAGAGAACTAATAACTTTGTTCTCAAGGCTTAAGCGACACCGACGCAGAAACGGGAAGAAAAATTTTTTCAGGGGGAAGCAGACCGGCCACGAGGGAAGAAAGAGAATGATTTGTGTGTTTAGATAATGATGAGAAGATAAGGATGATGAGATTTTAAAATGGCTTAAGGCTCCGTTTGGTTCGGTTTATTCCTCCACTTTTCGTACTTAAATCTCAATAAAACCGATTCCAAATGTAAAGTTTTCCATAACATAAATTACTACTCATATAATACAAGTTCAAAAAGATCGATTTTATTCCAAAATCATTTATACTATCACCGGGTCTCACCACAACCGAAATATTCCTCACCAACCCAATCGCTTAAATTCGCCACTACTAACTTCTCGAAATTCTTAAATTTCACTCGAAATACTCCACCAGAATTTATATACTATCAACATAATATCAAAGCGAATCGGGTTATTTCATTCTACTCCATCTTATAAAAATTTCGCCCTCAAATTACTTAAGACCCGGGCTTTTTCTTATCGCCCCAATCAGCTTTTCAATATGGTCTTATTACCGAATATCATGACATCTTGTCACCAATCATATTTTCCTGCAACATAGTCATTGACTTCGTGAGATCGCAGATCGTCAGAAATATTCGCAGAACGCATTCTCGAATATTACTTATCGCAATCGATATTTCAACGCAATCACAAGCTATAATCATCGCACGCCATATAGCCCAACTACGAGAGTACGCCCTTCTCATATCCTACATTACACTAACAATCTATCAACTCATTTTATCATGTTATCAATATCAGAATCCACCATCAAGAATATTACTCAAAATCAATATCCATATCATCATATCGCCTGCAGATTCCTAAGCCATAATTGGTACATCATATCATCTCGTTATTGACTATCAGGTTCATTCACGCAAGTAATTCCTCTTATCAAACTCCCACTATCAAATTGTTTATTACTGACATCTCGGCATCCATATGCTGCAGTGTTCCCAACATACAACCAACATATAATACATCACCGAGCACCCCACCTCACTTCGTACGCCTCCTACATTTATATCTCTTAAAAAACACCACTTCATAGTATAGTTATATCCACCTTAACAAACATGCACATATAATCTACCCAGGTATGTATATATATATAGCATCACATCGCCATTCATCATTACATTACCACAATACACTTCATATATGTTCATTTACCATTCTCATACCATCATGATTTCATCATCGTGATAGTCAACATCGTCTTTTCCTCGCACTCACATTTCATTTATATGAACACCATGTCATGCCATAACATCTTTACCATAAAGTTATCATTATCTCACTTCACCATAGCATATATACCCTACTCACTCTAACATCAGCAGTACTTTAGTCTTACTACGATTTATCATCCGACTTCCCACAGAAAATTCCAAATAACATTTATGTATATATCATCCATACTACAATGTTAACCGATCATTCACACCACCTCGGATAACCCTTTAATGTAACAACCTATTACTTTCAGCTCCAATAGCCATCAATATCCCTTTTCTACATAATCTCACTCTAATAAGTTCCATTTTGTAGTCAAATCAAAATTTCAACCTACTCATATTCCTCTCTTCACATCACACTTCATTCGAATTTACCAAAGAAGTATCGCTAACGCCAAGCCACCCAAAATTGTTAGACATCAATGGCTCACTTCCTATCTTCCTTAAATTCCTCCTTTCTCCAGATAGTATCTTTATGAATCCTCATTCCTATTTACTTAGCTATATAGTATTTACCCAATGCCATTCCTTCATTAATTTTAACATATATCAGAAACTTATTCTCAATCAGAGTCATATCAAGTTCCATTCTTCCCTCGTGAGTTCTTCATCACCACAGTCATTTTTCCTTTCCTTCTCAGTTTTATTTCAAAGAATATTAGAATTAAACATCTCCTCAAGAGTTTCCGACGTGCCATCCCTAACACCTGGCTGAATTTAGTATACTGTGAGCAACTTTCCCTCTTACTTAAATTATCATCTTGTTAACTCAGTCTTACACTTCAATACGCCTTATATCCTCATAATAGTCACTACTTTCCGATAAGTTTTTATACCGAATCAACACATAACATTCTCACCTATTTGTCCTTGAATTCATGAATTCCACTGTTGTATTCTAATTGACATCTGACCTCGCTTTATCATTAACACCCACAAACGACGTTTAACATCTTGACTCACGTCCTCATGACCATTACCAAATCGACAGATTCTTATAATTGCTCGCCAACATAAACTTTTTGTACCACACCTTCACATAACGATTCAACTCTTACAGAGAAAACTTGCATCTACTTGTAACAATTCAATTATTATCCTTATTAAGCATTTCTCCAAATCCATCATCCGTAATCATGAGTATAAATTCTATTTATTTATTCATACATATTTTTTTTCGAGTATCCTCTGTGAAAGTTACGGGTCAACGAATTTAGATACCACTATTCTCAATTTACGATACACCTCAAAACTACCAAGTCTCACAAGATATCCACGATGCAGCTCATTCTCATAACTATACCTCTAATTATCATATATCTCTACCACACTTGTTATTACTCCCTTGTCCTTGTGATTTAAATCCTTCATCTACACTCAAGAGTCCATTAATTAAACTCTAGAACTAACATTACGCATCACCATCATTAGTTCTATTTATATTATCCCTTAAAGAAAAAATTTCCATTTATAACCCCGATACATTGTCCATCATATTTCTCTTATAATCAGATCCCAAGATTTATCGATATTCGCTACTAATTTCCACTAATTTTCCTTACCGTTAGTCCTACTCTTCTCCTGTTTCTAGCCGGTATTTCAAATCTTATAATTCTCATTTATGATTCCCAATTCTATAACCTCAACTTATCCTTGGCAAATTTATCCTCAACCTTTCAACGGGAACACCGCTATCACTTATCTTGGAAACAAAAGATAATATCCAAACATTTACTCCCCCTTATCACCAATGTCAGAGTCCTATTCCCGACAAAGAAACCAACTGCATCTTTGATTCATTTGAACTTTTAACCTTCTCTAAATCCATCTATCCGCTGCCTCTTAACCATAATTGGTATTACAATATTTTCAAGTCTTCGAAATCATCATTCCTTTCTACGTTTTTTCCTTGACTACTTGACAACCAAATTGCACCATTAAGTAAATCTTGATGTTCGAATTATTATTAGCAAATTTATATCTTAATTCATACTTTCTCCTTTCAATTCATAGTCAGCATAACTCCATTTTATCTCTTATACCAAAGATAACATATACCCACATATCATACTTTTCCCATGGTTCTATTCCCAGGTTTCACGTTTCATCATGACGCCGATTATACACAACCCTCATCATAGACAACCACCAAAATCTCGCTTTCGACTCCAATTCCAATCATGCTCGTAATTCCCAAAATTCCCCCTATCAGACACGCCTTTAAATATAGACAAAGATTTCAAGATCCTTATTTCATAAAAATTATTCAACAAGACATATCCGGGGCCTCATCGTTTTATTGTCTTGGGAGAATGGTTTGCATCTCGACTCAAGATGACAATTTTTGAAACATCTCCATCTAGTCTCACTTTAATGTGTTGTTCACGCGAGGTCACACCTTCCATCGTATCCGGTAATTCCTTCTAAGTCCCAATTAACTGCATATCAACTAATTTCTCTTGCAATAACTCTCTTCCTTCCTCGATTTTGATTGCTACCCCAATCGTTATTCCATTTTTTTTTTTTTTTCCATCCCATCTAAAGTCTATTAACAGAGTACTACTAAACATCTTTCTTTCCCGTAGTCCCAAAATTTTCCTTATTCCAATTTTTATTCTTCAAACAACACTTCACACAACTTAAGCAAATCAAACTCAAAATGACACCAAATCCAAAATTATTCATCTTTATCCTAACTGCTCACACATTAAATCCAATCATACCCTAATGTGAAAGGCCTGGGATACTTAATTCCACCAATACCAATTTTTACTACTAACATATTCCAATACATCTAGATGATTGACAACCTCGCACAATCACCCAATCAGAATACTCTTACGGCAAAAAATTTCCATTTCAGCTTATCCTCACTCCCTCTCTAAGATCTATCAAAATAGAATTTTCAATATCAACCTACATGATACCCTTACATCTTCCTTCGCTTCATCATATTTATGTTACCCCACATCGCACAACAAGATTCATTAACTCACTTTTATCTTCACGAGTGGCCATCCGTATATCGCCAACTAAACTAATCATTTCTCTACCCTAACACTTGGGTCCAACTATCGCATAACTATCACCAATACTCTTCCACCAATTATCTCAGCGCACTGAAGTTAACTTCACGCATCTAAGATCAAAATCTTATAACGCCTTAGATTTACATAAATATCCCAAGCACTTAACAACTCCAAATCCGACATTATAAATTTCTTTCCCAACATCTTTTGATATCTCCCTTTTTCCCAACAAAATTCCAACCACCCATCCATATCTTAATGTCTCGTTTCCAAACTGTTCTGCCATGAGTTCACATCCTATAATCACTATCCAGAGTAAAAAGCATGCACCCACTAATTTCACCAACCCACTCATCCACGCGGTATCATCAATAACACGTAGGCTCTTCATAATCCAACTTCAATCAGATACTCATCACGCTACTAATCGCCCACCCTTACGTCACCCTACAACAAACGAACATATCTATCTCAACCTTTCCTAACGGTACTCACATCGCTAGTCAGACGAAAATTCTAAAGTATCCTCAAATACTAAATGATCAACTTAAAAGAAGAAAATTTAGACTCCACAAGAACACTCGTGATATCGACAACCACTTAATTCATCTTACACCTAGGCACATAACCACAGTGACACCACGTAGTCCTGAACCTAAGCTCGATACCAAACAACGGCCCACCCAAGTCGGCCGCTTGGTGTTAAGATCATTAACAACTCAGAGTACCGTGAGTCACCAAACGCATTTGATAATAACAAAGTAACTCACCGACATTATCAAAATAAAACTCTATTTCCATCTGGCATGCTCCAACAATACATCCAACAAAATAACGGACAATGTAACACAAATCCAAGATACATCATAAGAAAAGTACACAACCGATTCGCCCATACAATACAACCCACCGCCTAAATATACAAAATGTCAACAAAAAAAGAATGACCGACGACTTCCTACGCCACCACCGCCTCACCTACGATCTCCACGCTAGCCAAAGAAAACCGCCTCCCTCACCCACCTCAACGATCACTAGCAATACGTAACTGAACGAAGTAATTGAT